>JANJGN010005259.1:5000-17500 GCA_026770705.1 Isurus oxyrinchus
GGTGAGGAGAGAGGAAGTGAAGGGGCAGGTGTTGCATCTTTTGCGTGGGCATGGGGTGGTGCCATAGGAGGGGGTTGAGGAGTAGGGGGTGATGGAGGAGTGGACCAGGGTGTCCCGGAGGGAACGATCCCTACGGAATGCCAATAGGGGGGTGAAGGAAGATGTGTTTGGTGGTGGCATCATGCTGGAGTTGGCGGAAATGGCGGAAGATGATTAGATAATATCACCAACTTTAACTTTAACACCTATGTGTTCTTTTGTACCATTGTCGCTGACATCTTTTGATGATCTGCTTCTATCACTGCTTGTTTGTCTACACAAGCACCTCTCTCTCTCTCTATCTCTCCGCCCCCCCACACACACACCTTAAACCAGCTTATATTTCAACTCTTTCTTGGACTCGAAATCAAGTTCTGTCGAAGGGTCATGAGGACTCGAAACGTCAACTCTTTTCTTCTCCGCCGATGCTGCCAGACCTGCTGAGTTTTTCCAGGTAATTCTGTTTTTGTTTCAGACAGAGAGACAGACGGACAGACAGACAGAGAGGGAGACAGACGGACAGACAGACAGAGAGGGAGACAGACGGACAGACAGACAGAGAGGGAGACAGACAGACAGACAGACAGAGAGAGAGACAGACAGACGGACAGACAGACAGAGAGAGAGACAGACGGACAGACAGAGAGACACTCCCTGTGTAAGAGGTTGTCCTGCTGCTGATAGTGTGGGATCTCCCTTTGGACAGGTTAATTGTGTGGGAATGTCTGTGCTGAGATGAAACTGCTTTGTGAAATGCTGCGCTATTGAATAGGCCGGATTGTGCTCCTTCAGCCGAGGCGGTCTGGAAATCATTGGCAGGATGTTTACACGTGTGCATTCCTGTCACAGGCATCGCTGGAATTAGTGACTCTCAAGCCTCTGCTCTGGAGCAGCCATCCATCAAACATGTCTGTCTCACACACTCTCTCTCTCTCTCTCTGCAAACATGCTCTCCAATCGCTCCCCACCTCTATCTATCTTTACAGACACTAACACTCACACACACACGCTCCTCCAACACTCACACTCCCCCCAATACACACACACAGCCCTCCAATACACACACACATCAGCCACCCAATACACACACACACTCTCCAATCTACACACATACCCCCCAATACACACATCACCCACCCTCCAATCTACACACATACCCACCAAGTACACACACACACACACACACCCCAATACACACACACACCCTCCAATACACACACACACACACCCACCAATTACACTCACACACCCCCCAATACACACACCACCCTCCAATCTACACACACACTCTCCCTCCAATACACACACCCACCCTCCAATCTACATACATACCCACCAATACACACACCCCCCCCCCAATACACACACAGACCATCCAATCTGCACACATACCCACCATACACACACACACCCTCCAATACACACACACACACCCACCAATACAGTCACACCACCCTCCAATCTACACACACACCCCCCCAATACACACACCCAACCCCTCCAATCTACACACATACCCCCAATACACACACACACCCACCAATACACACACACACCCACCAATACACACACACACCGTCCAATCTACACACATACCCACCAATACACACACACTACCCTCCAATATACTCAGCACACCCTCCAATACATACACACTCCCTCCAATACACTCACACACTCTCCAATCTACACACATACCCATCAATACACTCACACTCCCCCCAATACACACACCCACCCTCCAATCTGACACACATACCCACCAATACACACACCCACCCTCCAATCTACACACATACCCCCCAATACACACACCCACCCTCCAATCTACACACATACCCACCAATACACACACACACCCTCCAATACACACCCACCCACCAATACACTCACACACCGTCCAATCTACACACATACCCACCAATACACACACACACCCTCCAATATACTCACACACCCTCCAATACACACACACTCCCTCCAATCTACACACATACCCATCAATACACTCACACTCCCCCCAATACACACACCCACCCTCCAATCTACACACATACCCACCAATACACACACACACACCCTCCAATCTACACACATACCCACCAATACACACACACACCCACCAATACACTCACACACCCTCCAACACTCACACTCCCCCAATACACTCAACACACCCTCCAACACACACACCCTCCAACACACACACCCACCAATACACACTCACACTCCCTCCAATACACACACACCCTCCAATACACACCACACACACCAATACACACACATACCCACCAATACACTCATACTCCCTCCAACACTCACACTCCCTCCTATACACACACACAGCCACCATACACACACACACACCCCAATACACACATACCCTCCAACACACACTCCCTCCAATACACTTACACACACAACCTCCAACACACACACACACCAATACACACACACCCCACCCACCAATACACACACCCACCAATGCACACACACTCCCTCCAACACACACACCCTCCAATACACACACACACACACACACCTTCAACACACACACACACTCCCTCCAACACTCACACCCTCCAATATAATCACACTCCCTCCAAAACTCACACTCCCCCCAGTACACTCTCACACCCTTCAACTCACACCCTCTCCAACACACACAAACACACCCACCAATACACACTCACACTCCCTCCAATACACACTCACACTCCCTCCAATACATACTCACACTCCCTCCAAAACTCACACTCCCTCCAACACTCACACACCCTCCAATACACACACACAGCCACCAACACACACACACACACACCCCAGTACACACACACGCTTCGACACACACTCCCTCCAATACACTCACACACAACCTCCAACACACACACACACTAATACACACACACACCCACCAATAAACACACCCCACCCACCAATACACACACACACCAATACACACACATACCCTCCAACACACACACCCTCCAACACACACACCCTCCAGCACACACACCCTCCAACACACACACACACCCACCAATACACACTCACACTAACTCCAATACACACTCACACTCCCTCCAAAACTCACACTCCCTCCAACATTCATACACCCTCCAACATATACACACACACCCACCAATACACACTCAAACTCCCTCTAATACATACTCACACTCACTCCAAAACTCACACTCCCTCCAACACTCACACTCCCTGCAATACACTCACACACCCTCCAATAAACACACACAGCCACCAATACATACACACACACCCCAATACACACACACCCTCCAACACACACTCCCTCCAATACACTCACACACACGAGCTCCAACACACACACACACCAATACACACACCCCACCCACCAACACACACACACACCCACTAATAAACATACACCCACCCTCCAATACACTCACACGCCCTCCAACACACACAGACCCTCCAATACACTCACACGCCCTCCAACACACACAGACCCTCCAATACACTCACACTCCCTCCAATACACACACACACCAATTCACACACACACCCACCAATACACTCACACACCCTCCAATACACACACACACCCTCCAATACATACACACACCCTCCAATACACTCACACACCCTCCAATACACTCACACACCCTCCAACACACACACACACCAATTCACACACACACCCACCAATACACTCACACACCCTCCAATACACACACACACCCTCCAATACATACACACACCCTCCAATACACACACACACCCTCCAATACACACACACACCCTCCAATACATACACACACCCTCCAATACACTCACACACCCTCCAATACATACACACACCCCTCCAATACACTCACACACCCTCCAATACACACACACACCCTCCAATACACTCACACACCCTCCAATACATACACACACCCTCCAATACACTCACACACCCTCCAATACATACACACACCCTCCAATACACTCACACACCCTCCAATACATACACACACCCTCCAATACACTCACACACCCTCCAATACACACACACACCCTCCAATACACTCACACACCCTCCAATACATACACACACCCTCCAATACACTCACACACCCTCCAATACATACACACACCCTCCAATACACTCACACACCCTCCAATACATACACACACCCTCCAATACACTCACACACACCCTCCAATAAATACACACTCCCTCCAACACACACACACACTCCAATACACTCACACACCCTCCAACGCACACACACACCCTCCAATACACTCACACACCCTCCAATACACACAGACACCCTCCAATACAGACACACACACCAATACACACACACACCCTCCAACACTCACACCCTCCAATACACACACACAAACCCACAAATACACACACACACCTTCAACACACAAACACTCCCTCCAACACTCACACCCTCCAATACACTCACACTTCCTCCAACACTCAAACTCCCCCCAAAATATTCACACACCCTCCAACACACACACCCTCCAATATACACACACTCCCTCCAACAGTCACACCCTCCAAGACACACACACCCTCCAACACACACACACACCCTCCAACACATACACCCTCCAACACACACACACACCCACCAATACACACTCACACTTCCTCCAACACTCAAACTCCCCCCCAATATATTCACACTTCCTCCAACACTCACACACCCTCCAATACACATACACCCGCCAACACACACACACACCCTCCAATACACACACACCCTCCAATCACACACACACACCCTCCAACACTCACACACCCTCCAATACACACACACACCCTCCAATATACACACACTCCCTCCAACAGTCACACCCTCCAAGACACACACACCCTCCAATACACACACACACCCTCCAACACACACACACACACTCCAATACACTCACACTCCCTCCAACACAATCACACACCCTCTAATACACACATACACTCACACACCCTCCAAGACACACACACACCCTCCAATATACACTCACACAATCACACACCCTCCAACACACTCACACACCCTCTAACACACTCACACACCCTTCAACGCATACCCACTCTCCAACACAGTCACACACCCTCCAATATACACACACACACACACTCACACACCCTCCAACAAACACACACCGCCTCCAACACACACACACACCCGACAACACACTCACACACCCTTCAACGCACACACACCCTCCAACACACACACACTCAAACGCCTTCCAATACACACACACACCCTCCAATAGACACTCACACAATCACACAACCTCCAACACACTCACACACCCCTCTAACACACTCAAACACCCTTCAACGCACACACACACCCTGCAATGCACACACACACACACACACACCCTCCAACACAGTCACACACCCTCCAATATACACACATACTCACACACCCTCCAACAAACACACACCCCCTCCAACACACACACACACCCGACAACACACTCACACACCATCCAACACACACACACCCTCCAATACACACACACACACTCACATACCATCCAACACACACCACACCCTCCAATACACACACACTCACACACCCTCCAACAAACACACATCCCCTCCAACACACACACACTCATTCCAACGCTTTCACACACCCTCCAACACACACACGCACACCCTCCAACAAACACACACCCCCTCCAACACACACACACCCGACAACACACTCACTCACCATCCAACACAGACACACCCTCCAACACACACACACATTCAAACGCCTTCCAATACACTCACACACACAGACCCTCCAACACACTCACACACCCTCCAATACACACACACACACACAATCACACACCCTCCAACATACACACACCCTCCGGCCCCCACACACACCCTCCAACACACACACTCACACCATCCAACACACTCACACACCCTCCAATACACAAACACCCACCAACACACACACACCCTCCAATACACACTCACACCCTCCAATACACAAACCCTCCAACACACTCACACCCTCCAATACACACACACCCTCCAATACACACACGCACCCTCCAATACACACTCACACCCTCCAATACACACATACACTCACTCCAATAAGCACACACTCTCCAACACACACATACTCGCTGCAACACTCACACCCTACAATACAAACACACACCCTCCAATACACACACACACCCTCCAATACACACTCACACCCTCCAATACACACACACACCCACCAACACACACACACCCTCCAATACACACACACACCCTCCAATACACACACACACCCTCCAATATGCACACACCCTCCAACACACACAGACCCTCCAATACAACACACACCCTCCAATACAGTCACACACCGTCCAACACACTCACACTCCCTCCAACACACACACACTCCAATACACACACACACACTCCAACACACACACACTTTCCAATACACATACACTCACTCCAATACACACACACCCTCCAACACACACATACTTGCTGCAACACTCACACCCTACAATACACAAACACACCCTCCAATACACACACAAACCCTCCAATATACACACACACCCTCCAATACACACACAAACCCTCCAATACACACACACCCTCCAATACACACTCTCCCTCCAATACACACACACACACACACACACACACACACCTTCCAACACTCACACCCTCCAATACACACACACCCTCCAATACACACACACCCTCCAATACACACACACTCTCCAATACACACACACAGTCAAACGCCTTCCAATACACACACACATACACCCTCCAACACACACACACAATCACGCACCTTCCAATACACACATGCAATCACACACGTTCCAATACACTCACACCCGCCAACACACAAACACCCTCCAACACACACACACCCTCCAATACACGCACACACACACAATCACACGCCTTCCAATATACACACACACTCACACACCCTTCAACACCCACACACACCCTGCAACACACACACTCACACCATCCAACACACTCACACACCCTCAAATACACAAACTCACCGTCCAACACACACACACCCTCCAATACACACTCACACCCTCCAACATACACACACACCCTCCAATACACACACACACCCTCCAATACACACACACACCCTCCAACATACACACACCCTCCAATACAAACACACACCCTCCAACATACACACACACCCTCCAACATACACACACCCTCCAACATACTCACACACCCTCCAACACACACACACACCCTCCAACACGCACACACACCCTCCAACACGCACACACACCCTCCAACACGCACACACACCCTCCAACACACTCACATACCCTCCAACATGCTCACACACTCTCCAAAACACACATACACTCCAATACATACACACACACACACATTCCAACACACACACACCTTCCAATACACATACACTCACTCCAACACACACATACTCGCTGCAACACTCACATCCTCCAATACGCACTCTCCCTCCAATATACACACACACACACCTTCCAACACTCACACCCTCCAATACACACACACCCTCCAATACACACACACTCTCCAATACACACACACTCTCAAACGCCTTCCAATACACGCACCCATACACCCTCCAACACACACACACACAATCACGCACCTTCCAATACACTCACACCGGCCAACACACAGACACCCTCCAACACACACACACCCTCTAACACACACACACATCCTCCAACACACACACAAACCTTCCAATACACAAATACACCCTCCAACACACACACACACATCCTCCAATACATACACTCACCCTCAAATACATATACACACCCTCCAACACACTCACACACGCTCCAACACACCCACACACACACCCTGCAACACACACACACACAACCTCCAATGCACACACACTCATTCCAACACACTCACACACCCTCCAAAACATACACACCCCCTCCAACACACACATACACCCTCCATTACATACACTCACCCTCAAATACACATACACCCTCCAACACACACACACACCGTCCAATACACTCACACTCACTCCAATACACTCACACACCCTCCAATGCACACACAAACTCACACACCCTCCAACACACACACAAACACCCTCCAAGATAAATATACAACCTCCAATACACACACACACACACACACACACACACAATCACACAGCCTCCAACACACTCACACACCCTCCAAGAAACACACACCCCCTCCAACACACACACATACCCTACAACACACACACACACAATCCAAAACACACACACACTCGCACGCCTTCCAATATACACACACACTCACACACCCTCCAACACACACACACCCTCCAACACACACACACAGACCCTCCAACACCCTCACACACCCTCCAACACACACATGCGCCCTCCAACACACACACACAATCACACGCCTTCTAATATACACACACACTCACACACGCTCCAACACCCACACACACCCTCCAACACACACACTCACACCGTCCAACACACTCACACACCCTCCAATACACAAACTCACCGTCCAACACACACTCACACCCTCCAACAAACACACCCTCCAACACACACACACACTCCAATACACAAACGCTCCCTCCAATACAAACACACACCCTTCAAAACACACACACACCCTCCAACACCCACACACACAACCTCCAACACACTCACACTCCCTCCAACACTCACACCCTCCAATACACACACACCCTCCAACACACACACACACACACCCTCCAACACAGTCACACACCATCCAACACACACACACACCATCCAACACACACACACCCTCCAACACACACACACACACACACACACACACACACAATCACACACCTTCCAATATACACACACACTCACACACACTTCAACACCCACACATACCCTGCAACAAACAGACTCACATCATCCAACACACTCACACACCCTCAAATACACAAACTCACCGTCCAACACACACACACCCTCCAATACACACTCACACCCTCCAACATACACACACACCCTCCAACATACACACACCCTCCAATACAAACGCACACCCTCCAATACAAACACACACCCTCCAACACACTCACATACCCTCCAGCACGCTCACACTCCCTCCAATACTCACATACACTCCAATACACACACACGCACTCCAACACACACACACCTTCCAATACACATACACTCACTCCAACACACACATACTCGCTGCAACACTCACACCCTACAACATAGACACACACCCTCCAACATACACACACCCTCCAACACACACACACTCCCTCCAATATACACACACACACCCTCAACACACACACACACACACACACTCCCTCCAATACTCATACCCTCCAACACACACACACACCCTCCAACACACACACACACCCTCCAACACACACACACTGCCTCCAATATACACACACACCCTCCAACACATACACACACACCCTCCAACACTCACACACTCCCTCCAATATACACACACACCCCAACACACACACACACCCTCCAACACTCACACCCTCCAACACTCACACCCTCCAATACACACACACACCCTCCAATACACACACACCCTCCAATACACACACTCCCTCCAATACTCATACCCTCCAACACACACACACACCCTCCAACACACACACACTGCCTCCAATATACACACACACCCTCCAACACATATACACACACCCTCCAACACACATGCACTCCCTCCAATATACACACACACCCTCCAACACACACACACACCCTCCAACACTCACACCCTCCAATACACACTCTCCCTCCAATACACACACACACTCCCTCCAACACTCACACCCTCCAATACACACACACCCTCCAATACACACACACCGTCCAATACACACATACTCTCCAATACACACACACATCCTCCAATACACACACTCCCTCCAATGCTCACACACTCCAATGCACACACACTCTCTCCAATACACTCACACTCAATAAAATACACACACACTCTCAACACTCACACACCCTCCAATATACACACACCCTCCAACACACACACACTCCCTCCAACACTCACACCCTCCAACACACACACATACCCTCCAACACACTCACACTCACTCCAGTACACACACATAGACTCCAAGACACACACACACTCTCCAGTATACACACAGCCCAACACTCACACTCCCTCCAACACACACACAGCCCAACACACACACTCCCTCCAACACTCACACCATCCAATACACACACACCCTCCAACACACTCACACCCTCCAATACATACGCACACCCTCCAACACACACACCCTCAAAAACACACACACCCTCCAACACTCACACCCACCAACACAGACACACGCCTTCCAACACACTCACACTCCTTCCAATACACACTCAGACACTCCAATACAAATACACACTCTCCAATACACACACACACTCTCCAACCCACACACACTCCAATACAGACACACCCTCCAACACACACACCCTCCAACACACTCTCACACCCTCCAGTACACACACACTCCCTCCAATACACACATACCCTCCAACACTCACACCCTCCAACACTCACACCCTCCAACACACACACACACCCTCCAACACACACACACTCCCTCCAATATACATACACACCCCCCAACACACACACACTCCCTCCAATATACACACACCCCCTCCAACACACACACACTCCCTCCAATATACACACACACCCCCAACACACACACACTCCCTCCAACACTCATACCCTCCAACACACACATACATACCCTCCAACACACACACACCCTCCAACACACACACACACACACACCCTCCAACACACACACACTCCCTCCAATATACACACACACACTCCAACACACACACACTCACTCCAACACTCACATCCTCCAATACACACACACACCCTCCAATACACACACACCCTCCAATACACACACACTCACTCCAATAACCACACACCCTCCAACACACACACGTACTCCCTCCAACACTCACACCCTCCAACACACAACACTCCCTCCAACACACTCACACTCCCTCCAATACAGACACACTCCCTCCAACACACACACACACCCTCCAACACACACATACCCTCCAACACACACACGTTTACTCCAACACACACACACCCTCCAACACACACACACCCTCCAACACGCTTACACTCCCTCCAATACACACACTCCCTCCAATACACACACAGACACCCTCCAACACACTCACACTCCCTCCAATACAAACTTATACCCCCTCCAATACACACACCCCCTCCAATTCACACACACCCTCCAACACACACACACCCTCCAACACACACACACTCTGGAATACAAACACACACTCTCCAATACACACACACTCCCTCCAATACACACACACACTCTACAATAAACACACACACACACTCTACAATAAACACACACCCCCTCCAATACACACACCCCCTCCATAACACACTTACACTCCCTCCAATACACTCACATCCTCCAACACTCACACACTCTCCAATACACTCACATCCTCCAACACACAGACACTCTACAATAAACACACACACTCCCTCCAATACACATACACCCTCCAATAGACATTCACAGCCTCCAACACACACACACTCTGGAATACACACACACACTCTAGAATACACACACACACTCTCCAATACACACACACACCCTGCAATACACACACACACACTCTCCAATACACACACACTCCCTGCAATACACATACACACACTATCCAATACACACACACTCCCTTCAATACACACACACTCCAATACACACACACTCCCTCCAATACACCCACACACTCTCCAATACACACACACTCCCTACAATACACACACACACTCTCCAATACACACACACTCCCTACAATACACACACACACTCTCCAATACACACACACTCCCTACAATACACACACACACTCTCCAATACACACACACTCTCCAATACACACACACACTCCCTCCAATACACACACACTCTCCAATACACACACACACACTCTTCAACACACACACACAAACCCTCCAACACACACACAAACCCTCCAACACACTCACACTCCCTCCAATACACACACCCACTCCAATACACACACACACCCTCCAATACACACACACACTCACCAATACACTCACACACACTCCAATATATATACACACTCTCCAACACACACAACCCTCCACACTCACACTCACCAACACACACACTCCCTCCAGTACACACTCTCACACTCCAACACACATACACACTCTCCAATTCACACACACCCCTCCAACACACACTCCCTCCAACACACTCACACACCCTCCAGTACACGCACCCTCCAATACACACACATCCTCCAACACTCACACACCCTCCAACACACTCACACACACTCACACACCATCCAACACACATACACACCCTCCAACACAC
>JANJGN010005259.1:22500-24815 GCA_026770705.1 Isurus oxyrinchus
AAGGTCGCCAGGCAGGAGAAGACGGTGGCCGCCACCCCCCGTGGCTGTAGGCGTCGCCTCCCGGTGACCCCTGTCCCAGGTGGAAAAGCGGGTAAACCACGGCGGCCGACAGGCACAGGCAGGCCCCCAGGGCCGCCAGGGTGATGGGCCCGTTGCGCCAGGACACGGGGACCCGGCCCTGCAGTCCCACCAGCTCCACCAACAGCACCAGCAGCGAGGCCACGAAGGAGAAACACCAGGCGAAGATGCACCAGCCCCCCCTCCCGGCTGGTCAGTAGCGGCTGTGCAGCACCAGGCCGAAGGCCACGCAGGCAAAGAGCGAGGCGGCCAGCCGGCAGTAACCCACCCGGGAGTTGAGGGCCTGGAAGTTGCCCACCGCCATTTCCGGGATTTTTCTCCCCTCTTCCCCACGCGCCGACACCGACTCCCTCCTTCCTGGCCGGCCTCGCCCCCTCTCTCTCTCTCTCTCTCCGCCGAACGAATCCGCAGACAAGCGAAGAGTCCTTCCTGCGTTGAGAGAAAGGGTTGGTGGGGGGGGTGTGTGGGGGGGAGAAAGAGAAGGAAGCAGTTAGAGGCAGGCGGGCGGTCAGTGAGGCTTAGACCCGAGTCACCCCTACCCGCCCCCCCCCCGCCGCCCCCCAGCCCTGTCCCACCCCTCCCTCGCACGGCCAAGTGCTCCACCCTCCCCACCCAGAGGCGTTCGACAATATAGCTACGAGTGTGGTCGAGGGACCCCCGGTTACCCAGCCGGACCCGCCCAGCGAGGGGTCACTCCCCAAGGGGAGACACATCAACGCCCTCCCCTCCCTACCCCCATCCCACCACCACCCACCCAGCGAGGGCTCAGTCCCCACGGGAGACCCATCCCCCTCCCCGCCCCCCAGCGAGGGGTCAGTCCCCACGGGGAGACCCATACCCCTCCCCCCCACCAGCGAGGGGTCAGTCCCCACGGGGAGACCCAACCCCCTCCCCCCAGCGAGGGGTCAGTCCCCCACGGGGAGACCCATCCCCCTCCCCCCAGCGAGGGGTCAGTCCCCACGGGGAGACCCATCCCCCTCCCCCCCTCAGCGAGGGGTCCGTCCCCACGGGGAGACCCATCCCCCTCCCCCCAGCGAGGGGTCAGTCCCCACGGGGAGACCCATCCCCCTCCACCCAGCGAGGAGTCAGTCCCCACGGGGAGACCCATCCCCCTCCCCCCCCCCCGCGAGGGGTCCGTCCCCACGGGGAGACCCATCCCCCCCCCCTCCCCAGCGAGGGGTCAGTCCCCACGGGGAGACCCCATCCCCATTCCCCTCCCCCCAGCGAGGGGTCAGTCCCCACGGGGAGACCCATCCCCATTCCCCTCCCCCCCAGCGAGGGGTCAGTCCCCACGGGGAGACCCATCCCCCTCCCCCCAGCGAGGGGTCAGTCCCCACGGGGAGACCCATCCCCCTCCCCCCAGCGAGGGGTCAGTCCCCACGGGGAGACCCCATCCCCCTCCCCCCAGCGAGGGGTCAGTCCCCCATTGGGAGACTCTCCCCACACCAGATTAGTCCCACGACGTGTGGATTGAATGATTCCGTTCATTCCGAGATGAAACCACAGGAGGAAAGAGTGAGTGCCCTGCACAGAGCGGACACAGTGACAAGGGTTTCAGTGTGGAGGAGCTCACACATGTCTAAACACGGGAATGACACACCCAAGGTTCAGGCAGCTGCTAACCCCCTCCCCGTGCTCACTGACCCCACACCAGCTCCCGGTCCGGCAACACCTCGGTTATCAAACTCTCACCCTCCTGTTCAAATCCCTCCCTCACTCCCCCCTCCCTCCCTATCTCTGTAACCTCCTCCAGCCCCTACAATTCTCATCCTCCTGTTCAAATCCCTCCCTCACCCCCCTCCCTCCCTATCTCTGTAACCTCCTCCAGCCCCTACAATTCTCATTCTCCTGTTCAAATCCCTCCCTCACCCCCTCCCTCCCTATCTCTGTAACCTCCTCCAGCCCCTACAATTCTCATCCTCCTGTTCAAATCCCTCCCTCACCCCCTCCCTCCCTATCTCTGTAACCTCCTCCAGCCCCTACAATTCTCATCCTCCTGTTAAAATCCCTCCCTCACCCCCTCCCTCCCTAACTCTGTAACCTCCTCCAGCCCCTACAAATCTCATCCTCCTGTTCAAATCCCTCCCTCGCCCCTCCCTCCCTATCTCTGTAACCTCCTCCAGCCCCTACAATTCTCACCCTCCTGTTCAAATCCCTCCCTCACCCCCCTCCCTCCCTATCTCTGTAACCTCCTCCAGCCCCTACAATTCCCATCCTCCTGTTCAAA
Source organism: Isurus oxyrinchus (assembly GCA_026770705.1). NCBI lineage: Eukaryota > Metazoa > Chordata > Chondrichthyes > Lamniformes > Lamnidae > Isurus > Isurus oxyrinchus. The sequence goes on from JANJGN010005259.1 coordinate 24,806, forward strand.
TCCCTCCCTC
>JANJGN010005260.1:0-24808 GCA_026770705.1 Isurus oxyrinchus
CCTGCCCCATCTCTCTCCCTGTCCCCTCTCTCCTTGTCCCCCACCTCCTGCCCTCCTGTCTCTCAAACCCCCACTCTCTCCCTGTCCCCGACCCTCTCTCACACTGCTCTCTCTCCCTGTCCCCTCTCCTGCCCTCTCACTCAATCCCCGCTGTCTCCCTGCCCCCCCTCTCTCCCAGCCCCCACTCTCCCTGCTCTCTGTCTCCCTGCCCCATTCTCTCACACTCCTGCTCTCCCAGCACTCCCTCTCTCTGTTCCCTCTCTCCCTGTCCACTCTCACCCTGGTCCCTCACTCCCTGTCCTCTCTCTCAATACCTCTCCATCCCATCCCTCTCCCTGTCACCTCTCTCCCTGTCTCCGCTCCTCCTGCCACTCTCCCTGCCGGCTCTCTCCCTGCCGGCTCTCTCCCTGCCGGCTCTCTCCCTGCCCCCTCTCTCCCTGCCCCCTCTCTCCCTGCCCCCTCTCTCCCTGCCCCCGCTCTCCCTGCCCCCTCTCTCCCTGCCCCCACTTTCTCTGCCCCATCTCTCCCTGCCCCATCTCTCCCTGCCCCATCACTGCCTGCCACCACTCTACCCGCCCCCTCACATCCTGCCCTCTATCTCCCTGCCCACTCTCTCCCTGCCCACTCTCTCCCTGCCCACTCTCTCCCTGCCCACTCTCTCCCTGCCCACTCTCTCCCTGCCCACTCTCTCCCTGCCACTCTCTATCTTTCCACTCTCTAACTGCCCCCTCACTCCCTGTCCTCTCTCTCTCTATGCCTCCTCTCTGCTTAACCCCTCTCTCCCTGCCCTCTCTCTCTCTCCCTGTCCCCTCTCTCCTTGTCCCCCCTCCTCCTGCCCTCCTGTCTCTCAAAACCCCCTCTCTCCCTGTCCCCGACCCTCTCTCACGCTGCTCTCTCTCCCTGCCCCCTCTCCTGCCCTCTCGCTCAATCCCCGCTGTCTCCCTGCCCCCCCTCTTTCCCAGCCCCAACTCTCCCTGCTCTGTGTCTCCCTGCCCCATTCTCTCACACTCCTGCTCTCTCAGCCCTCCCTCTCTCTGTTCCCTCTCTCCCTGTCCACTCTCACCCTGGTCCCTCACTCCCTGTCCTCTCTCTCAATCACTCCTCTCTGCTTAACCCCACTCACCCTGCCCCCCTCTCTACCCGCCCTCTATCTCCTTGCCCCCCTTCTTCCTGCCCCCTGTCTCTCTACGCCCATCTCTCACTGCCCCCCTCTCTCCCTGCTCTTTCTCTCGCTGCACCCTTCCTCCCTCTCCCTGTCCACTCCCTCCCCGCCCCTCTCTCCCTGCCCCTCACTCCCTGACCACTCTCTCGCTGCCCTCTCACTCCCTGCCCGTTCAATCCCCGCCCCCTCAAACCATGCCCCCCTCCTCCCTGTCCCCTCTCTCCCTGCCCTCTCCCTCCCTGCCCTCTCTCTCGCTGCCCCCTCATTCCCTACACCCTCTCTCCCTGTCCCTTCTCCCCCTGCCCTCTCTCTCCCTGACCCTCTCACCCTGCCCCCTCTCCATCCCATCCCTCTCCCTGTCACCTCTCTCCCTGTCCCCGCTCCTCCTGCCCCTCTCCCTGCCGGCTCTCTCCCTGCCCCCTCTCTCCCTGCCCACTCTCTCCCTGCCCCTCTCTCTCCCTGCCCTCTCTCTCCCTGCCCTCTCTCTCCCTGCCCTCTCTCTCCCTGCCCTCTCTCTCACTGCCCTCTCTCTCCCCTGCCCCCTCTCTCTCTGTCTCTTCACTCTCAATGCCCCCTCTCACCCTGCCCCCCTCTCACCCTGGCTCCTCTCACCCTACCCTCTCTCTCCCTTCCACCCACTGCCTGCCCCCACTCACCCTGCCCCCTCTCTCCCTGACCCTCTCACCCTGCCCCCTCTCTCCCCGCCCCCTCTCAACATTCCCTCTCTCTCCCTTCCACCTTTCTCCCTGCCCCGCTCTCCCTGGCCCCTCTCTACCTGGCCCCTCTCTCCCTGGCCCCTCTCTCCCTGGCCCCTCTCTCCCTGGCCCCTCTCTCCCTGGCCCCTCTCTCCCTGGCCCCTCTCTCCCAGGCCCCTCTCTCCCTGGCCCCTCTCTCCCTGGCCCCTCTCTCCCTGCCCTCTCTCCCTGCCCTCTCTCTCGCTGCCCCCCTCATTCCCTACCCCCTCTCTCCCTGTCCCTTCTCCCCTTGCCCTCTCTCTCCCTGCCCCTCTCACTCTGCCCCCTCTCCATCCCCTCCCTCTCCTGTCACGTCTCTCCCTGTCCCCGCTCCTCCTGCCCCTCTCCCTGCCGGCTCTCTCTCTGCAGGCTCTTTCCCTGCCCGCTCTCTCCCTGCCCACTCTCTCCCTGCCCACTCTCTCCCTGCCCACTCTCTCCCTGCCCCTTCTCTCCCTGCCCCCTCTCTCCCTCACCCCTCTCTCCCTGCCCCTCACTCCCTGACCACTCTCTCGCTGCCCTCTCACTCCCTGCCCATTCAATCCCCGCCCCCTCAAACCATGCCCCCTCCCTCCCTGTACCCTCTCTCACTGCCCTCTCCCTCCCTGCCCTCTCTCTCGCTGCCCACTCATTCCCTACCCCCTCTCTCCCTGTCCCTTCTCCCCCTGCCCTCTCTCTCCCTGCCCCCTCTCTCCCTGCCCCGCTCTCCCTGCCCCGCTCTCCCTGCCCCCTCTCTCCCTGCCCCGCTCTCCCTGCCCCCTCTCTCCCTGCCCCCTCTCTCCCTGCCCCATCTCTCCCTGCCCCATCTCTCCCTGCCCCATCTCTCCCTGCCCCATCTCTCTCCTTGCCTCCGCTCCCACTGCTTCCCTCTCCCTGCCCCCCCACCCTATCTCATGCTGCCCTCTCTCCCTGCCCCCTCTCTCCCTGTCCCATCTCTCCCTGCTCCCTGCCCCATTTCTGCGTGACCCCTCTCTCCCTGCCCCCTCTCTCCCTGACCCCTCTCTCCCTGCCCCCTCTCTCCCTGCTCCCTGCCCCATTTCTGCATGACCCTCTCTCCCTGCCCCCTCTCTCCCTGCTCCCTCACTCCCTGCCCTCTATCTCCCTGCCCCCTCTCTGCCTGCCACCACTCTCCCTGCCACCTCTCTCGCTGCCCCCTCACACCCTGCCCTCTATCTCCCTGCCCCCCTCTCTCCCTGCCCCCTCTCTCCCTGCCCCCTCTCTCCCTGCCCCCTCTCTCCCTGCCCCATCTCTCCCTGCCCCATCTCTCCCTGCCCCATCTCTCTCCTTGCCTCCGCTCCCACTGCTTCCCTCTCCCTGCCCCCCACCCTATCTCATGCTGCCCTCTCTCCCTGCCCCATCTCTCCCTGCCCCCCTCTCTCCCTGCTCCCTGCCCCATTTCTGCGTGACCCTCTCTCCCTGCCCCCTCTCTCCCTGACCCCTCTCTCCCTAACCCCTCTCTCCCTGCTCCCTGCCCCATTTCTGCATGACCCTCTCTCCCTGCCCCCCTCTCTCCCTGCTCCCTCACTCCTTGCTCCCTCACTCCCTGCCCTCAATCTCCCTGCCCCCTCTCTGCCTGCCACCACTCTCCCTGCCACCTCTCTCGCTGCCCCCCTCACACCCTGCCCTCTATCTCCCTGCCCACTCTCTCCCTGCACACTCTCTCCCTGCCCCTCTCTATCTTTCCACTCTCTAACTGCCCCCTCACTCCCTGTGCTCTCTCTCTCAATGCCTCCTCTCTGCTTAACCCCTCTCCCTGACCCATCTCTCTCCCTGTCCCCTCTCTCCTTGTCCCCCTCCTACTGCACTCCTGTCTCTCAAACCCCCCTCTCTCCCTGTCCCCGACCCTCTCTTACGCTGCTCTCTCTCCCTGCCCCCCTCTCCTGCCCTCTTGCTCAATCCCCGCTGTCTCCCTGCCCCCCCCCCTCTCTCCCAGCCCCAACTCTCCCTGCTCTCTGTCTCCCTGCCCCATTCTCTCTCACTCCTGCTCCTCCCAGCCATCCCTCTCTCTGTTCCCTCTCTCCCTGTCCACTCTCACCCTGGTCCCTCACTCCCTGTCCTCTCTCTCAATGCCTCTTCTCTGCTTAACCCCACTCACCCTGCCCCCCCTCTCTACCCGCCCTCTATCTCCTTGCCCCCCTTCTTCCTGCCCCCGTCTCTCTACACCCATCTCTCACTGCCCCCTCTCTCCCTGCTCTTTCTGTCGCTGCACCCTCCCTCCTTCTCCCTGTCCACTCCCTCCCTGCCCCTCTCTCCCTCACCCCTCTCTCCCTGCCCCTCACTCCCTGACCACTCTCTCGCTGCCCACTCACTCCCTGCCCATTCAATCCCCGCCCCCTCAAACAATGCCCCCTCCCTCCCTGTCCCCTCTCTCCCTGCCCTCTCCCTCGCTGCCCCCCTCATTCCCTACCCCCTCTCTCCCTGTCCCTTCTCCCCCTGCCCTCTCTCTCCCTGCCCCTCTCACCCTGCCCCCTCTCCATCCCCTCCCTCTCCCTGTCACCTCTCTCCCTGTCCCCGCTCCTCTGCCCCTCTCCCTGCCGGCTCTCTCCCTGCTGGCTCGCTCCCTGCCCACTCTCTCCCTGCCCTCTCTCTCCCTGCCCTCTCTCTCCCTGCCCTCTCTCTCCCTGCCCTCTCTCTCCCTGCCCTCTCTCTCCCTGCCCCCTCTCTACCTCACCCCTCTCTCCCTGGCCCCTCACTCCCTGACCACTCTCTCGCTGCCCTCCCACTCCCTGCCCATTCAATCCCCGCCCCCTCATACCATGCCCCCTCCGTCCCTGTACCCTCTCTCCCTGCCCTCTCCCTCCCTGCCCTCTCTCTCGCTGCCCACTCATTCCCTACCCCCTCTCTCCCTGTCCCTTCTCCCCCTGCCCTCTCTCTCCATGCCCCTCTCACCCTGCCCCCTCTCCATCCCCTCCCTGTCCCTGTCACCTCTCTCCCTGTCCCCGCTCCTCCTGCCCCTCTCCCTGCCGGCTCTCTCCCTGCCGGCTCTCTCCCTGCCGGCTCTCTCCCTGCCCCCTCTCTCCCTGCCCCCTCTCTCCCTGCTCCCTGCCCCATTTCTGCGTGACCCTCTCTCCCTGCCCCCTCTCTCCCTCCTCCCTCACTCCCTGCCCTCTATCTCCCTGCCCCCTCTCTGCCTGCCACCACTCTACCCCGCCCCCTCACACCCTGCCCACACTCTCCCTGCCCCACTCTCTCCCTGCCCACTCTCTCCCTGCCCCTCTCTATCTTTCCACTCTCTAACTGCCCCCTCACTCCCTGTCCTCTCTCTCTCTATGCCTCCTCTCTGCTTAACCCCTCTCTCCCTGCCCTCTCTCTCTCTCCCTGTCCCCTCTCTCCTTGTACCCCCTCCTCCTGCCCTCCTGTCTCTCAAACCCCCTTCTCTCCCTGTCCCCGACCCTCTCTCACGCTGCTCTCTCTCCATGCCCCCTCTCCTGCCCTCTCGCTCAATCCCCGCTGTCTCCCTGCCCCCCCTCTCTCCCAGCCCCAACTCTCCCTGCTCTCTGTCTCCCTGCCCCATTCTCTCACACTCCTGCTCTTCCAGCCCTCCCTCTCTCTGTTCCCTCTCTCCCTGTCCACTCTCACCCTGGTCCCTCACTCCCTGTCCTCTCTCTCAATGCCTCCTCTCTGCTTAACCCCACTCACCCTGCCCCCCTCTCTACCCGCCCTCTATCTCCTTGCCCCCCTTCTTCCTGCCCCCTGTCTCTCTACGCCCATCTCTCCCTGCCCCCTCTCTCCCTGCTCTTTCTCTCGTTGCACCCTCCCTCCCTCTCCCTGCCCACTCCCTCCCCGCCCCTCTCTCCCTGCCGGCTCTCTCCCTGCCGGCTCTCTCCCTGCCCACTCTCTCCCTGCCCACTCTCTCCCTGCCCTCTCTCTCCCTGCCCCTTCTCTCCCTGCCCCCTCTCTCCCTCACCCCTCTCTCCCTGCCCCCTCACTCCCTGACCACTCTCTCGCTGCCCTCTCACTCCCTGCCCATTCAATCCCCGCCCCCTCAAACCATGCCCACTCCCTCCCTGTACCCTCTCTCCCTGCCCTCTCCCTCCCTGCCCTCTCTCTCGCTGCCCACTCATTCCCTACCCCCCTCTCTCCCTGTCCCTTCTACCCCTGCCCTCTCTCTCCCTGCCCCGCTCTCCCTGCCCCCTCTCTCCCTGCCCCCTCTCTCCCTGCCCCATCTCTCCCTGCCCCATCTCTCCCTGCCCCCATCTCTCCCTGCCCCATCTCTCTCCTTGCCTCCGCTCCCACTGCTTCCCTCTCCCTGCCCCCACCCTATCTCATGCTGCCCTCTCTCCCTGCCCCATCTCTCCCTGCCCCCTCTCTCCCTGCTCCCTGCCCCATTTCTGCATGACCCTCTCTCCCTGCCCCCTCTCTCCCTGCTCCCTCACTCCCTGCCCTCTATCTCCCTGCCCCCTCTCTGCCTGCCACCACTCTCCCTGCCACCTCTCTCGCTGCCCCCTCACACCCTGCCCTCTATCTCCCTGCCCTTTCTCCCTGCCCACTCTCTCCCTGCCCCTCTCTATCTTTCCACTCTCTAACTGCCCCCTCACTCCCCTGTCCTCTCTCTCTCTATGCCTCCTCTCTGCTTAACCCCTCTCTCCCTGCCCTCTCTCTCTCTCCCTGTCCCCTCTCTCCTTGTCCCCCGCCTACTGCCCTCCTGTCTCTCAAACCCCCCTCTCTCCCTGTCCCCGACCCTCTCTTACGCTGCTCTCTCTCCTGCCCCCTCTCCTGCCCTCTTGCTCAATCCCCGCTGTCTCCCTGCCCCCCCTCTCTCCCAGCCCCCCACTCTCCCTGCTCTCTGTCTCCCCTGCCCCATTCTCTCACACTCCTGCTCTCCCAGCCCTCCCTCTCTCTGTTCCCTCTCTCCCTGTCCACTCTCACCCTGGTCCCTCACTCCCTGTCCTCTCTCTCAATGCCTCCTCTCTGCTTAACCCCACTCACCCTGCCCCCCTCTCTACCCGCCCTCTATCTCCTTGCCCCCCTTCTTCCTGCCCCCGTCTCTCTACACCCATCTCTCACTGCCCCCTCTCTCCCTGCTCTTTCTCTCGCTGCACCCTCCCTCCTTCTCCCTGTCCACTCCCTCCCTGCCCCTCCCTCCCTCACCCCTCTCTCCCTGCCCCTCACTCCCTGACCACTCTCTCGCTGCCCACTCACTCCCTGCCCATTCAATCCCCGCCCGCCCAAACCATGCCCCCTCCCTCCCTGTCCCCCTCTCTCCCTGCCCTCTCCCTCGCTGCCCCCTCATTCCCTACTCCCTCTCTCCCTCTCCCTTCTCCCCCTGCCCTCTCTCTCCCTGCCCCTCTCACCCTGCCCCCTCTCCATCCCCTCCCTCTCCCTGCCCTCTCTCTCCCTGCCCTCTCTCTCCCTGCCCTCTCTCTCCCTGCCCTCTCTCTCCCTGCCCTCTCTCTCCCTGCCCTCTCTCTCCCTGCCCTCTCTCTCCCTGCCCTCTGTCTCCCTGCCCTCTCTCTCCCTGCCCTCTCTCTCCCTCACCCCTCTCTCCCTGCCCCTCACTCCCTGACCACTCTCTCGCTGCCCTCCCACTCCCTGCCCATTCAATCCCCGCCCCGTCATACCATGCCCCCTCCGTCCCTGTACCCTCTCTCCCTGCCCTCTCCCTCCCTGCCCTCTCTCTCGCTGCCCACTCATTCCCTACCCCCTCTCTCCCTGTCCCTTCTCCCCCTGCCCTCTCTCTCCATGCCCCTCTCACCCTGCCCCCTCTCCATCCCCTCCCTGTCCCTGTCACCTCTCTCCCTGTCCCCGCTCCTCCTGCCCCTCTCCCTGCCGGCCCTCTCCCTGCCGGCTCTCTCCCTGCCCTCTCTCACCCTGCCCCTTCTCTCCCTGCCCCCTCTCTCCCTGCCCCGTCTCTCCCTGCCCCCGCTCTCCCTGCCTTTCTCTCCCTGCCCCCTCACTCCCTGCCCCACCTCTCCCTGCCCCACCTCTCCCTGCCCCACCTCTCCATGCCCTCTCTCTCCTTGCCTCCTCTCCCAATGCGTCCCGCTCCCTGCCCCCCAACCTCTCACAACCTGCCCCCCGCTCCCTGCCACCTCTCCCCCATCCCCTCTCTCCCTGCACCATCTCTCCCTGCACCATCTCTCCCTTTCCTCTCTCTCCTTGCCTCCTCTCCCACTGCTTCCCTCACTCCCTGCACACTCTCTCCCTGCCCCTCTCTCCAGGTCCACTCTCTCCCTGCCCCCTCACTCCCTGTCCTCTCTCTCAATGCCTCCTCTCTGCTTAACCCCTCTCCCTGCCCCATCTCTCTCCCTGTCCCCTCTCTCCTTGTCCCCTTCCTCCTTCCCTCCTGTCTCTCAAACCCCCCTCTCTCCATGTCCCCGACCCTCTCTCACACTGCTCTCTCTCCCTGCCCCCTCTCCTGCCCTCTCACTCAATCCCCGCTGTCTCCCTGCCCCCCCTCTCTCCCAGCCCCCACTCTCCCTGCTCTCTGTCTCCCTGCCCCATTCTCTCACACTCACGCTCTCCCAGCCCTCCCTCTCTCTGTTCCCTCTCTCCCTGTCCAATCTCACCCTGGTCCCTCACTCCCTGTCCTCTCTCTCAATGCCTCTTCTCTGCTTAACCCCACTCACCCTGCCCACGTCTCTACCTGCCCTCTATCTCCTTGCCCCCCTTCTTCCTGCCCCCTGTCTCTCTACACCCATCTCTCACTGCCCCCTCTCTCCCTGCTCTTTCTCTCGCTGCACCCTCCCTCCCTCTCCCTGTCCACTCCCTCCCTGCCCCTCTCTCCCTCACCCCTCTATCCCTGCCCCTCACTCCCTGACCACTCTCTCGCTGCCCTCTCACTCCCTGCCCATTCAATCCCCGCCCCCTCAAACCATGCCCCCTCCCTCCCTGCCCTCTCTCTCGTTGCCCCCTCATTCCATACCCCCTCTCTCCATGTCCCTTCTCCCCCTGCCCTCTCTCTCCCTGCCCTTCTCACCCTGCCCCCTCTCCATCCCCTCTCTCTCCCTGCCCCCTCTCTCCCTGCCCCCGCTCTCCCTGCCCCCGCTCTCCCTGCCCCCGCTCTCCCTGCCCCCGCTCTCCCTGCCCCCGCTCTCCCTGCCCCATCTCTCCCTGCCCCATCTCTCCCTGCCCCATCTCTCCCTGCCCCATCTCTCTCCTTGCCTCCGCTCCCAATGCTTCACTCTCCCTGCCCCCACCCTATCTCATGCTGCCCTCTCTCCCTGCCCCCTCTCTCCCTGCCCCCTCTCTCCCTGCCCCCTCTCTCCCTGCTCCCTGCCCCATTTCTGCATGACCCTCTCTCCCGGCCCCCTCTCTCCCTGCTCCCTCACTCCCTGCCCTCTATCTCCCTGCCCCCTCTCTGCCTGCCACGACTCTCCCTGCCACCTCTCTTGCTGCCCCCTCACACCCTGCCCTCTATCTCCCTGCCCTTTCTCCCTGCCCACTCTCTCCCTGCCCACTCTCTATCTTTCCACTCTCTAACTGCCCCCTCACTCCCTGTCCTCTCTCTCTCTATGCCTCCTCTCTGCTTAACCCCTCTCTCCCTCTCCCTGTCCCCTCTCTCCTTGTCCCCCGCCTACTGCCCTCCTGTCTCTCAAACCCCCCTCTCTCCCTGTCCCCGACCCTCTCACACGCTGCTCTCTCTCCCTGCCCGCTCTCCTGCCCTCTCGCTCAATCCCCGCTGTCTCCCTGCCCCCCCTCTCTCCCAGCCCCCACTCTCCCTGCTCTCTGTCTCCCTGCCCCATTCTCTCACACTCCTGCTCTCCCAGCCCTCTCCCTCTCTGTTCCCTCTCTCCCTGTCCACTCTCACCCCGGTCCCTCACTCCCTGTCCTCTTTCTCAATGCCTCCTCTCTGCTTAACCCCTCTCACCCTGCCCCCCTCTCTAACCGCCCTCTATCTCCCTGCCCCCCTTCTTCCTGCCCCCTGTCTCCTACGCCCATCTCTCACTGCCCCCTCTCTCCCTGCTCTTTCTCTCGCTGCACCCTCCCTCCCTCTCCCTGTCCACTCCCTCCCCGCCCCTCTCTCCCTCACCCCTCTCTCCCTGTCCCCTGCCTCCCTGCCCTCTCTCTCGCTGCCCCCTCATTCCCTACCCCCTCTCTCCCTGTCCCTTCTCCCCCTGCCCTCTCTCTTCCTGCCCCTCTCACCCTGCCCCCTCTCCATCCCCTCCCTCTCCCTGTCACCTCTCTCCCTGTCCCCTCTCCCTGCCGGCTCTCTCCCTGCCCCCTCTCTCCCTGCCCTCTCTCTCCCTGCCCTCTCTCTCCCTGCCCTCTCGCTCCCTGCCCTCTCTCTCCCTGCCCCCTCTCTCCCTGCCCCCTCTCTCCCTGCCCCCGCTCTCCCTGCCCCCGCTCTCCCTGCCTTTCTCTCCCTGCCCCCTCACTCCCTGCCACACCTCTCCCTGCCCCACCTCTCCCTGCCCCACCTCTCCCTGCCCCACCTCTCCCTGCCCCACCTCTCCATGCCCTCTCTCTCCTTGCCTCCTCTCCCAATGCGTCCCGCTCCCTGCCCCCCAACCTCTCACAACCTGCCCCCCGCTCCCTGCCACCTCTCCCCCATCCCCTCTCTCCCTGCACCATCTCTCCCTGCACCATCTCTCCCTTTCCTCTCTCTCCTTGCCTCCTCTCCCACTGCTTCCCTCACTCCCTGCACACTCTCTCCCTGCCCCTCTCTCCAGGTCCACTCTCTCCCTGCCCCCTCACTCCCTGTCCTCTCTCTCAATGCCTCCTCTCTGCTTAACCCCTCTCCCTGCCCCATCTCTCTCCCTGTCCCCTCTCTCCTTGTCCCCTTCCTCCTTCCCTCCTGTCTCTCAAACCCCCCTCTCTCCCTGTCCCCGACCCTCTCTCACACTGCTCTCTCTCCCTGCCCCCTCTCCTGCCCTCTCACTCAATCCCCGCTGTCTCCCTGCCCCCCCTCTCTCCCAGCCCCCACTCTCCCTGCTCTCTGTCTCCCTGCCCCATTCTCTCACACTCCCGCTCTCCCAGCCCTCCCTCTCTCTGTTCCCTCTCTCCCTGTCCAATCTCACCCTGGTCCCTCACTCCCTGTCCTCTCTCTCAATGCCTCTTCTCTGCTTAACCCCACTCACCCTGCCCCCCTCTCTACCTGCCCTCTATCTCCTTGCCCCCCTTCTTCCTGCCCCCTGTCTCTCTACACCCATCTCTCACTGCCCCCTCTCTCCCTGCTCTTTCTCTCGCTGCACCCTCCCTCCCTCTCCCTGTCCACTCCCTCCCTGCCCCTCTCTCCCTCACCCCTCTATCCCTGCCCCTCACTCCCTGACCACTCTCTCGCTGCCCTCTCACTCCCTGCCCATTCAATCCCCGCCCCCTCAAACCATGCCCCCTCCCTCCCTGCCCTCTCTCTCGTTGCCCCCTCATTCCATACCCCCTCTCTCCATGTCCCTTCTCCCCCTGCCCTCTCTCTCCCTGCCCTTCTCACCCTGCCCCCTCTCCATCCCCTCTCTCTCCCTGCCCCCTCTCTCCCTGCCCCCGCTCTCCCTGCCCCCGCTCTCCCTGCCCCCGCTCTCCCTGCCCCCGCTCTCCCTGCCCCCGCTCTCCCTGCCCCCGCTCTCCCTGCTCCATCTCTCCCTGCCCCATCTCTCCCTGCCCCATCTCTCCCTGCCCCATCTCTCCCTGCCCCATCTCTCTCCTTGCCTCCGCTCCCACTGCTTCACTCTCCCTGCCCCCACCCTATCTCATGCTGCCCTCTCTCCCTGCCCCCTCTCTCCCTGCCCCCTCTCTCCCTGCCCCCTCTCTCCCTGCCCCCTCTCTCCCTGCTCCCTGCCCCATTTCTGCATGACCCTCTCTCCCTGCCCCCTCTCTCCCTGCTCCCTCACTCCCTGCCCTCTATCTCCCTGCCCCCTCTCTGCCTGCCACGACTCTCCCTGCCACCTCTCTCGCTGCCCCCCTCACACCCTGCCCTCTATCTCCCTGCCCTTTCTCCCTGCCCACTCTCTCCCTGCCCCTCTCTATCTTTCCACTCTCTAACTGCCCCCTCACTCCCTGTCCTCTCTCTCTCTATGCCTCCTCTCTGCTTAACCCCTCTCTCCCTGCCCTCTCTCTCTCTCCCTGTCCCCTCTCTCCTTGTCCCCCGCCTACTGCCCTCCTGTCTCTCAAACCCCCCTCTCTCCCTGTCCCCGACCCTCTCACACGCTGCTCTCTCTCCCTGCCCCCTCTCCTGCCCTCTCGCTCAATCCCCGCTGTCTCCCTGCCCCCCCTCTCTCCCAGCCCCCACTCTCCCTGCTCTCTGTCTCCCTGCCCCATTCTCTCACACTCCTGCTCTCCCAGCCCTCACTCCCTGTCCTCTTTCTCAATGCCTCCTCTCTGCTTAACCCCTCTCACCCTGCCCCCCTCTCTAACCGCCCTCTATCTCCCTGCCCCCCTTCTTCCTGCCCCCTGTCTCTCTACGCCCATCTCTCACTGCCCCCTCTCTCCCTGCTCTTTCTCTCGCTGCACCCTCCCTCCCTCTCCCTGTCCACTCCCTCCCCGCCCCTCTCTCCCTCACCCCTCTCTCCCTGTCCCCTCTCTCCCTGCCCTCTCTCTCGCTGCCCCCCTCATTCCGTACCCCCTCTCTCCCTGTCCCTTCTCCCCCTGCCCTCTCTCTTCCTGCCCCTCTCACCCTGCCCCCTCTCCATCCCCTCCCTCTCCCTGTCACCTCTCTCCCTGTCCCCGCTCCTCCTGCCCCTCTCCCTGCCGGCTCTCTCCCTGCCCCCTCTCTCCCTGCCCTCTCTCTCCCTGCCCTCTCTCTCCCTGCCCTCTCTCTCCCTGCCCTCTCTCTCCCTGCCCTCTCTCTCCCTTCCCCCTCTCACCCTGGCTCCTCTCACCCTACCCTTTCTCTCCCTTCCCCCCACTGCCTGCCCCCACTCACCCTGCCCCCTCTCTCCCTGCCCCCTCTCTCCCTGCCCCCTCTCACACTGCCCCCTCTCTCCCCACCCCCTCTCTCCCCGCACCCTCTCACCCTGCCCCCTCTCAACATTCCCTCTCTCTCCCTGCCCCTGTTCTTCCTGCCCCGCTCTCCCTGCCCCCTCTCTCCATGCCCCCTCTCTCCCTGCCCCCTCTCTCCCTGCCACATCTCTCCCTGCCACATCTCTCCCTGCCCCATCTCTCCCTGCCCCATCTCTCCCTGCCCCATCTCTCCCTGCCCCATCTCTCCCTGCCCTCTCTCTCCTTGCCTCCTCTCCCACAGCTTCCCTCTCCCAGCCCCCACCCTATCTCATGCTACCCTCTCCCTGCCCCCTCTCTCCCTGCTCCCTCATCCCTGCCCTCTATCTCCCTTCCCCCTCTCTCCCTGCTCCCTCACTCCCTGCCCTCCCTCTCCCTGTCTCCTCTCTCCCTGCCCACTCTCTCCCTGCCCACTCTCTCCCTGTCCCTTCAACCTCTGTCCTCTCTGCTTAACCTTTCCCTCCCTGCCCCTCTTTCCCTGACCACTCTCTCCCTGCGCTCTCTCTCCCTGACCACTCAATTCCTGCGCTCTCTCTCCCTGCCCACTGTCTCCCTGTGCCCTCACTCCCTGTCCCCTTGCTCCCTGCCCCCTCACTCCCTGTCCTCTCTCTCAATGCCTCCTCTCTGCTTAACCCCTCTCTCCCTGCCCCCTCTCTCCCTGCTCACACTCTCTCCCTGTCCGCTCTCTCATTTTCCCCCTCTTCCTGCCCTCCTATCTCTAACCCCTCTCTCGCTGCCCCACTCTCTCTGCTCTCTCTCTCCTGGCTCTCTCTCTCCCTCCGCTTTCTACCTGCCCTCCCTCCCTCACTTTGACCACTCTCTCCCTGCCCTCTCTCTTCCTGCCCCCACTCTCCCTGCCCCCACTCTCCCTGCCCCACTCTCCCTGCCCCACTCTCCCTGCCCCCTGACTCCGTGCCCCCCTCACTCCCAGCCTCCTCTATCCCTGCCCCCTCACTCGCAGCCTCCTCTCTACCTGTCCCCGCTCTCCCTGCCCCCTCTATCCCTGTCGCATCTCTCCCTGCCCCCTCACACCCTGCCGCCGCTCAGCATTCCCTCTCTCTCCCTCCCTGCCCCCACTCTCTGCCCCCTCTCTCCATGCCCTCTCTCTCCCTGCCCCCCACTCTCCCTGCCCCACCTCTCCCTGCCCCACCTCTCCCTGCCCCACCTCTCCCTGCCCCACCTCTCCCTGCCCCACCTCTCCCTTCCCCACCTCTCCCTGCACCCTCAATCCCTGCTCCCTCACCCCTTTTCCCCTCTATCCCTGCCCCCCTCTCTCCCTGCCCCCCTCTCACCCTGCACCCTCAATCCCTGCTCCCTCACTCCTTTTCCCCTCTCTCAGCCGGCCCTCTCAATCTCTGCTCCCTCTCGCCCTGTCCCCTCTCTCTCTAACCCACCTCTCCCTACCCCCACCTCTCCCTGCCCCACCTCTCCCTGCCCCACCTCTCCCTGCCCCACCTCTCCCTGCCCCCTCTCCCCCATCCCCTCTCGCCCTGCACCATCTCTCCCTTTCCTCTCTCTCCTTGCCTCCTCTCCCACTGCTTCCCTCACTCCCTGCCCACTGTCTCCCTGCCCACTCTCTCCCTGCCCCTCTCTCCATGTCCACTCTCTCCCTGCCCCCCTCACTCCCTGTCCTCTCTCTCAATTCCTCATCTCTGCTTAACCCCTCTCCCTGCCCCATCTCTCTCCCTGTCCCCTCTCTCCTTGTCCCCCACCTCCTGCCCTCCTGTCTCTCAAACCCCCCTCTCTCCCTGTCCCCGACCCTCTCTCACACTGCTCTCTCTCCCTGTCCCCTCTCCTGCCCTCTCACTCAATCCCCGCTGTCTCCCTGCCCCCCCCTCTCTCCCAGCCCCCACTCTCCCTGCTCTCTGTCTCCCTGCCCCATTCTCTCACACTCCCGCTCTCCCAGCCCACCCTCTCTCTGTTCCCTCTCTCCCTGTCCACTCTCACCCTGGTCCCTCACTCCCTGTCCTCTCTCTCAATACCTCTCCATCCCATCCCTCTCCCTGTCACCTCTCTCCCTGTCCCCGCTCCTCCTGCCCCTCTCCCTGCCGGCTCCCTCCCTGCCGGCTCTCTCCCTGCCCACTCTCTCCCTGCCCCCTCTCTCCCTGCCCCCACTCTCCCTGCCCCACTCTCCCTGCCCCCTGACTCCCTGCCCCCCTCACTCCCAGCCTCCTCTATCCCTGCCCCCTCACTCGCAGCCTCCTCTCTACCTTTCCCCTCTCTCCCTGCCCCCTTTATCCCTGTCGCATCTCTCCCTGCCCCCTCACACCCTGCCGCCTCTCAGCATTCCCTCTCCCTCCCTGCCCCCACTCCCTGCCCCCTCTCTCCATGCCCTCTCTCTCCCTGCCCCCCACACCCTGCCCCACCTCTCCCTGCCCCACCTCTCCCTGACCCACCTCTCCCTGCCCCACCTCTCCCTGCCCCACCTCTCCCTGCCCCCTCTCTCCCTGCCCCACCTCTCCCTGCACCCTCAATCCCTGCTCCCTCACCCCTTTTCCCCTCTCTCCCTGCCCCCTCTCTCCCTGCCCCCTCTCACCCTGCACCCTCAATCCCTGCTCCCTCACCCCTTTTCACCTCTCTCAGCCGGCCCTCTCAATCTCTGCTCCCTCTCGCCCTGTCCCCTCTCTCTCTATCCCACCTCTCCCTGCCCCACCTCTCCCTGCCCCACCTCTCCCTGCCCCACCTCTCCCTGCCCCACCTCTCCCTGCCCCCACCTCTCCCTGCCCCACCTCTCCCTGCCCCCTCTCCCCCATCCCCCTCTCTCCCTGCACCATCTCTCCCTTTCCTCTCTCTCCTTGCCTCCTCTCCCACTGCTTCCCTCACTCCCTGCCCACTGTCTCCCTGCCCACTCTCTCCCTGCCCCTCTCTCCATGTCCACTCTCTCCCTGCCCCCTCACTCCCTGTCCTCTCTCTCAATTCCTCCTCTCTGCTTAACCCCTCTCCCTGCCCCATCTCACTCCCTGTCCCCTCTCTCCTTGTCCCCCACCTCCTGCCCCTCCTGTCTCTCAAACCCCCCTCTCTCCCTGTCCCCGACCCCTCTCTCACACTGCTCTCTCTCCCTGTCCCCTCTCCTGCCCTCTCACTCAATCCCCGCTGTCTCCCTGCCCCCCCCTCTCTCCCAGCCCCACTCTCCCTGCTCTCTGTCTCCCTGCCCCATTCTCTCACACTCCTGCTCTCCCAGCCCTCCCTCTCTCTGTACCCCTCTCTCCCTGTCCACTCTCACCCTGGTCCCTCACTCCCTGTCCTCTCTCTCAATACCTCTCCATCCCATCCCTCTCCCTGTCACCTCTCTCCCTGTCCCCGCTCCTCCTGCCACTCTCCCTGCCGGCTCCCTCCCTGCCGGCTCTCTCCCTGCCCACTCTCTCCCTGCCCTCTCTCTCCCTGCCCCCTCTCTCCCTGCCCCCTCTCTCCCTGCCACCACTCTACCCCGCCCCCTCACACCCCTGCCCTCTATCTCCCCTGCCCCACTCTCTCCCTGCCCACTCTCTCCCCTGCCCTTCTCTATCTTTCCACTCTCTAACTGCCCCCCTCACTCCCTGTCCTCTCTCTCTCTATGCCTCCTCTCTGCTTAAACCCCTCTCTCCCTGCCCTCTCTCTCTCTCCCTGTCCCCTCGCTCCTTGTCCCCCCTCCTCCTGCCCTCCTGTCCCTCAAACCCCCCCTCTCTCCCTGTCCCCGACCCTCTCTCACGCTGCTCTCTCTCCCTGCCCCCCTCTCCTGCCCTCTCGCTCAATCCCCGCTGTCTCCCTGCCCCCCCTCTTTCCCAGCCCCAACTCTCCCTGCTCTCTGTCTCCCCTGCCCCATTCTCTCACACTCCTGCTCTCCTCCAGCCCTCCCTCTCTCTGTTCCCTCTCTCCCTGTCCACTCTCACCCCTGGTCCCTCACTCCCTGTCCTCTCTCTCAATGCCTCCTCTCTGCTTAACCCCACTCACCCTGCCCCGCTCTCTCCCCGCCCTCTATCTCCTTGCCCCCCTTCTTCCTGCCCCCTGTCTCTCTACGCCCATCTCTCACTGCCCCCCTCTCTCCCTGCTCTTTCTCTCGCTGCACCCTCCCTCCCTCTCCCTGTCCACTCCCTCCCCGCCCCTCTCTCCCTCACCCCCTCTCTCCCTGCCCCACACTCCCTGACCACTCTCTCGCTGACCTCTCACTTCCTGCCCGTTCAATCCCCCGCCCCCTCAAACCATGCCCCCTCCCTCCCTGTCCCCTCTCTCCCTGCCCTCCTCCCTCCCTGCCCTCTCTCTCGCTGCCCCCTCATTCCCTACACCCTCTCTCCCTGTCCCTTCTCCCCCTGCCCTCTCTCTCCCTGCCCCTCTCACCCTGCCCCCCTCTCCATCCCCTCCCTCTCCCTGTCACCTCTCTCCCTGTCCCCCGCTCCTCCTGCCCCTCTCCCTGCCGGCTCTGTCCCTGCCGCCTCTCTCTCCCTGCCGCCTCTCTCCCTGCCCACTCTCTCCCTGCCCACTCTCTCCCTGCCCACTCTCTCCCTGCCCCACTCTCTCTCTGTCTCTTCTCTCTCAATGCCCCCTCTCACCCTGGCTCCTCTCACCCTACCCTCTCTCTCCCTTCCCCCCACTGCCTGCCCCCACTCACACTGCCCCCCTCTCTCCCTGCCCCCTCTCTCCCTGCCCCCTCTCTCCCTGCCACCCTCTCTCCCTGACCCTCTCACCCTGCCCCCTCTCCTCCCCGCCCCCTCTCACCCTGCCCCCTCTCAACATTCCCTCTCTCTCCCTGCCCCCGTTCTCCCTGCCCTGCTCTCCCTGCCATGCTCTCCCTGCCCACTCTCTCCCTGCCCCCTCTCTCTCCCTGCCCCCCTCTCTCCCTGCCCCCTCTCTCCCTCCCCTGCTCTCCCTGCCCTCCCACCCTTTCCCTTTCCCCTCTCTCCCTGTCCTCTCTCTCCCTGCCCCTCACTCCCTGACTACTCTCTCCCTGCCCGCTTACTCCCTGCTCCCTCTCTCCCTGTCCACTCTCTCACTGCCCCTCACTCCCTGCCCCCCTCTCTCCCTGCCCCCTCTCTCCCTGCCCCCTCTCTCCTCCCTGCCCCCCTCTTTCCCTGCCCCCCTCTCTCCCTGCCCCCTCTCTCTCCCTGCCCCCCTCTCTCCCTGCCCTCTCTCTCCCTGCCCTCTCTCTCCCTGCCCCCTCTCTCCCTGCCCTCTCTCTCCCTGCCCCCCCTCTCTCCCTGCCCCCTCTCTCTCTGTCTCTTCTCTCTCAATGCCCCCCTCTCACCCTGGCTCCTCTCACCCTACCCTCTCTCTCCCTTCCCCCCACTGCCTGTCCCCCACTCACCCTGCCCCCCTCTCTCCCTGCCCCCTCTCTCCCTGCCCCCCTCCCTCCCTGCCCCCTCTCAACATTCCCTCTCTCTCCCTGCCCCCGTTCTCCCTGCCCCCGCTCTCCCCTGCCCCCTCTCTCTCCCTGCCCCCCTCTCTCCGTGACCCCTCTCTCCCTGCCCCCTCTCTCCCTGCCCCCTCTCTCCCTGCCCCCTCTCTCCCTGCCCCCTCTCTCCCTCCCCTGCTCTCCCTGCCCTCCCACCCTTTCCCTTTCCCCTCTCTCCCTGTCCTCTCTCTCCCTGCCCCTCACTCCCTGACCACTCTCTCCCTGCCCGCTTACTCCCTGCTCCCTCTCTCCCTGTCCACTCTCTCACTGCCCCTCACTCCCTGCCCCCTCTCTCCCCTGCCCCCCTCTCTCCCTTGCCCCTCTCTCCCTGCCCCCTCTCTCCCTGCCCAATCTCTCTCCCTGCTCACCCTCTCCCTGCTCACCCTCTCCCTGCTCACCCTCTCTCCCTGCTCACCCTCTCTCCCTGCTCACCCTCTCTCCCTGCTCACCCTCTTCCCTGCTCACACTCTCTCCCTGTCCGCTCTCTCATTTTCCCCCCTCTTCCTGCCCTCCTATCTCTAACCCCTCTCTCTCTGCCCCACTCTCTCTGCTCTCTCTCTCCTGGTCCTCTCTCTCCCTCCGCGTTCTACCTGCCCTCCCCTCCCTCACTTTGACCACTCTCTCCCTGCCCTCTCTCTCCCTGCCCCCACTCTCCCTGCCCCCACTCTCCCGGCCCCCCACTCTCCCGGCCCCCACTCTCCCGGCCCCCACTCTCCCTGCCCCCACTCTCCCTGCCCCCACTCTCCCTGCCCCCACTCTCCCTGCCCCCTGACTCCCTGCCCCCTGACTCCCTGCCCCCTGACTCCCTGCCCCCTGACTCCCTGCCCCCCCCTCACTCCCTGCCCCCCTCACTCCCTGCCCCCCTCACTCCCTGCCCCCCCTCACTCCCAGCCTCCTCTATCCCTGCCCCCCTCACTCGCAGCCTCCTCTCTACCTGTCCCCTCTCTCCCTGCCCCATCTATCCCTGTCGCATCTCTCCCTGCCCCCTCACACCCCTGCCGCCTCTCAGCATTCCCTCCCCCTCCCTGCCCCCACTCCCTGCCCCCTCTCTCCATGCCCTCTCACTCCCTGCCCCCCACTCTCCTGCCCCACCTCTCCCTGCCCCACCTCTCCCTGCCCCACCTCTCCCTGCACCCTCAATCCCTGCTCCCTCACCCCTTTTCCCCTCTCTCTCCCTGCCCCCTCTCTCCCTGCACCCTCAATCCCTGCTCCCTCACCCCTTTTCCCCTCTCTCAGCCGGCACTCTCAATCTCTGCTCCCTCTCGCCCTGTCCCCTCTCTCTCTCTACCCCACCTCTCCCTGCCCCACCTCTCCCTGCCCCCACCTCTCCCTGCCCCACCTCTCCCTGCCCCACCTCTCCCTGCCCCACCTCTCCCTGCCCTCTCTCTCCTTACCTCCTCTCCCAATGCGTCCTTCTCCCTGCCCCCCAACCTCTCACAACCTGGCCCCCGCTTCCTGCCCCCTCTCCCCCCATCCCCTCTCTCCCTGCACCATCTCTCCCTGCCCCATCTCTCCCTTTCCTCTCTCTCCTTGCCCTCCTCTCCCACTGCTTCCCTCACTCCCTGCCCTCTCTCTCCCTACCCACTCTCTCCATGTCCACTCTCTCCCTGCCCCCTCACTCCCTGTCCTCTCTCTCAATTCCTCCTCTCTGCTTAACCACTCTCCCTGCCCCATCTCTCTCCCTGTCCCCTCTCTCCTTGTCCCCCACCTCCTGCCCTCCTGTCTCTCAAACCCCACTCTCTCCCCTGTCCCCGACCCTCTCTCACACTGCTCTCTCTCTCCCTGTCCCCTCTCCTGCCCTCTCACTCAATCCCCGCTGTCTCCCTGCCCCCCCTCTCTCCCCAGCCCCCACTCTCCCTGCTCTCTGTCTCCCTGCCCCCATTCTCTCACACTCCTGCTCTCCCAGCACTCCCTCTCTCTGTTCCCTCTCTCCCTGTCCACTCCTCACCCTGGTCCCTCACTCCCTGTCCTCTCTCTCAATACCTCTCCATCCCATCCCTCTCCCTGTCACCTCTCTCCCTGTCTCCCGCTCCTCCTGCCACTCTCCGCCGCTCTCCCTGCCGGCTCTCTCCCTGCCGGCTCTCTCCCTGCCCGCTCTCTCCCTGCCCGCTCTCTCCCTGCCCCCTCTCTCCCTGCCCCCTCTCTCCCTGCCCCCCTCTCTCCCTGCCCCGCTCTCCCTGCCCCCCTCTCTCCCTGCCCCCTCTCTCCCTGTCCCATCTCTCCCTGCCCCCATCTCTCCCTGCCCCATCACTGCCTGCCACCACTCTCTACCCGCCCCCTCACATCCTGCCCTCTATCTCCCTGCCCACACTCTCCCCTGCCCACCTCTCTCCCTGCCCACTCTCTCCCTGCCCACTCTCTCCCTGCCCACTCTCTCCCTGCCCACTCTCTCCCTGCCCACTCTCTCCCCTGCCCACTCTCTCCCTGCCCACTCTCTCTCCCTGCCCACTCTCTCCCTGCCCCTCTCTATCTTTCCACTCCCTAACTGCCCCCCTCACTCCCTGTCCTCTCTCTCTCTCTATGCCTCCTCTCTGCTTAACCCCTCTCTCCCTGCCCTCTCTCTCTCTCCCTGTCCCCTCTCTCCTTGTCCCCCCTCCTCCTGCCCTCCTGTCTCTCAAACCCCCCTCCTCTCACGCTGCTCTCTCTCCCTGCCCCCCTCTCCTGCCCTATCGCTCAATCCCCGCTGTCTCCCTGCCCCCCCTCTTTCCCAGCCCCAACTCTCCCTGCTCTCTGTCTCCCTGCCCCATTCTCTCACACTCCTGCTCTCTCAGCCCTCCCTCTCTCTGTTCCCTCTCTCCCTGTCCACTCTCACCCTGGTCCCCTCACTCCCTGTCCCTCTCTCTCAATGCCTCCAGTCTGCTTAACCCCACTCACCCTGCCCCCCTCTCTACCCGCCCTCTATCTCCTTGCCCCCCTTCTTCCTGCCCCCTGTCTCTCTACGCCCATCTCTCACTGCCCCCCCTCTCTCCCTGGTCTTTCTCTCGCTGCACCCTCCCTCCCTCTCCCTGTCCACTCCCTCCCCGCCCCTCTCTCCCTGCCCCTCACTCCCTGACCACTCTCTCGCTGCCCTCTCACTCCCTGCCCGTTCAATCCCCGCCCCCTCAAACCATGCCCCCTCCCTCCCCTGTCCCCTCTCTCCCTGCCCTCTCCCTCCCTGCCCTCTCTCTCGCTGCCCCCTCATTCCCTACACCCTCTCTCCCTGTCCCTTCTCCCCCTGCCCTCTCTCTCCCTGCCCCTCTCACCCTGCCCCCCTCTCCATCCCCCTCCCTCTCCCTGTCACCTCTCTCCCTGTCCCCGCTCCTCCTGCCCCTCTCCCTGCCGGCTCTCTCCCTGCCCCCTCTCTCCCTGCCCACTCTCTCCCTGCCCACTCTCTCCCCCTGCCCCACTTCTCTCCCTGCCCTCTCTCTCCCTGCCCTCTCTCTCCCTGCCCTCTCTCTCCCTGCCCTCTCTCTCCCTGCCCTCTCTCTCCCTGCCCCCTCTCTCCCTGCCCCCTCTCTCCCTGCCCCCTCTCTCCCTGCCCCCTCTCTCCCTGCCCACTCTCTCCCTGCCCCCCTCTCTCTCTGTCTCTTCTCTCTCAATGCCCCCTCTCACCCTGCCCCCTCTCACCCTGGCTCCTCTCACCCTACCCTCTCTCTCCCTTCCCCCCACTGCCTGCCCCCACTCACCCTGCCCCCTCTCTCCCTGCCCCCGCTCTCCCTGCCCCGCTCTCCCTGGCCCCTCTCTCCCTGGCCCCTCTCTCCCTGGCCCCTCTCTCCCTGGCCCCTCTCTCCCTGGCCCCTCTCTCCCAGGCCCCTCTCTCCCTGGCCCCTCTCTCCCTGGCCCCTCTCTCCCTGCCCCTCTCTCCCTGCCCTCTCTCCTCGCTGCCTCCTCATTCCCTACCCCCTCTCTCCCTGTCCCTTCTCCCCCTTGCCCTCTCTCTCCCTGCCCCTCTCACTCTGCCCCCCTCTCCATCCCCTCCCTCTCCCTGTCACGTCTCTCCCTGTCCCCGCTCCTCCTGCCCCTCTCCCTGCCGGCTCTCTCTCTGCCGGCTCTCTCCCTGCCCACTCTCTCTCCCTGCCCACTCTCTCCCTGCCCACTCTCTCCCTGCCCACTCTCTCCCCTGCCCTCTCTCTCCCTGCCCCTTCTCTCCCTGCCCCCTCTCTCCCTCACCCCTCTCTCCCCTGCCCCTCCACTCCCTGACCACTCTCTCGCTGCCCTCTCACTCCCTGCCCATTCAATCCCCGCCCCCTCAAACCATGCCCCCTCCCTCCCTGTACCCTCTCTCACTGCCCTCTCCCTCCCTGCCCTCTCTCTCGCTGCCCACTCATTCCCTACCCCCTCTCTCCCTGTCCCTTCTCCCCCTGCCCTCTCTCTCCATGCCCCTCTCTCCCTGCCCCATCTCTCCCTGCCCCGCTCTCCCTGCCCCCTCTCTCCCTGCCCCCTCTCTCCCTGCCCCATCTCTCTCCCTGCCCCATCTCTCCCTGCCCCCATCTCTCCCTGCCCCATCTCTCTCCTTGCCTCCGCTCCCACTGCTTCCCTCTCCCTGCCCCCACCCTATCTCATGCTGCCCTCTCTCCCTGCCCCATCTCTCCCTGCCCCCTCTCTCCCTGCTCCCTGCCCCATTTCTGCGTGACCCTCTCTCCCTGCCCCCCTCTCTCCCTGACCCCTCTCTCCCTGCCCCCTCTCTCCCTGCTCCCTGCCTCATTTCTGCATGACCCTCTCTCCCTGCCCCCTCTCTCCCTGCTCCCTCACTCCCTGCCCTCTATCTCCCTGCCCCCTCTCTGCCTTCCACCACTCTCTCCTGCCACCTCTCTCGCTGCCCCCCTCACACCCTGCCCCTCTATCTCCCTGCCCCCCTCTCTCCCTGCCCCCTCTCTCCCTGCCCCCTCTCTCCCTGCCCCCTCTCTCCCTGCCCCATCTCTCCCTGCCCCCATCTCTCCCTGCCCCATCTCTCCCTGCCCCATCTCTCTCCTTGCCTCCGCTCCCACTGCTTCCCTCTCCCTGCCCCCCACCCAATCTCATACTGCCCTCTCTCCCTGCCCCCATCTCTCCCTGCCCCCCTCTCTCCCTGCTCCCTGCCCCATTTCTGCGTGACCCTCTCTCCCTGCCCCCTCTCTCCCTGACCCCTCTCTCCCTGACCCCTCTCTCCCTGCTCCCTGCCCCATTTCTGCATGACCCTCACTCCCTGCTCCCTCACTCCCTGCCCTCTATCTCCCTGCCCCCTCTCTGCCTGCCACCACTCTCCCTGCCACCTCTCTCTCGCTGCCCCCTCACACCCTGCCCTCTATCTCCCTGCCCACTCTCTCCCTGCACACTCTCTCCCTGCCCCTCTCTATCTTTCCACTCTCTAACTGCCCCCTCACTCCCTGTGCTCTCTCTCTCAATGCCTCCTCTCTGCTTAACCCCCTCTCCCTGACCCATCTCTCTCCCTGTCCCCTCTCTCCTTGTCCCCCTCCTACTGCCCTCCTGTCTCTCAAACCCCCCTCTCTCCCTGTCCCCGACCCTCTCATACGCTGCTCTCTCCCTGCCCCCTCTCCTGCCCTCTTGCTCAATCCCCGCTGTCTCCCTGCCCCCCCCCCCACCTCTCTCCCAGCCCCAACTCTCCCTGCTCTCTGTCTCCCTGCCCCATTCTCTCACACTCCTGCTCTCCCAGCCATCCCTCTCTCTTGTTCCCTCTCTCCCTGTCCACTCTCACCCTGGTCCCTCACTCCCTGTCCTCTCTCTCAATGCCTCTTCTCTGCTTAACCCCACTCACCCTGCCCCCCCTCTCTACCCGCCCTCTATCTCCTTGCCCCCCTTCTTCCTGCCCCCGTCTCTCTACACCCATCTCTCACTGCCCCCCTCTCTCCCTGCTCTTTCTCTCGCTGCACCCTCCTTCCTTCTCCCTGTCCACTCCATCCCTGCCCCTCTCTCCCTCACCCCTCTCTCCCTGCCCCTCACTCCCTGACCACTCTCTCGCTGCCCCTCTCACTCCCTGCCCATTCAATCCCCGCCCCCTCAAACCATGCCCCCCTCCCTCCCTGTACCCTCTCTCCCTGCCCTCTCCCCTCCCCTGCCCTCTCTCTCGCTGCCCCACTCATTCCCTACCCCCTCTCTCCCTGTCCCTTCTACCCCTGCCCTCTCTCTCCCTGCCCCGCTCTCCCCTGCCCCCCTCTCCCCCCTGCCCCATCTCTCCCTGCCCCATCTCTCCCTGCCCCATCTCTCCCTGCCCCATCTCTCCCTGCCCCATCTCTCTCCTTGCCTCCGCTCCCCACTGCTTCCCTCTCCCTGCCCCCCACCCTATCTCATGCTGCCCTCTATCCCTGCCCCATCTCTCCCTGCCCCCTCTCTCCCTGCTCCCTGCCCCCATTTCTGCATGACCCTCTCTCCCTGCCCCCTCTCTCCCTGCTCCCTCACTCCCTGCCCTCTATCTCCCTGCCCCCTCTCTGCCTGCCACCACTCTCCCTGCCGCCTCTCTCGCTGCCCCCTCACACCCTGCCCTCTATCTCCCTGCCCTTTCTCCCTGCCCACTCTCTCCCTGCCCCTCTCTATCTTTCCACTCTCTAACTGCCCCCTCACTCCCTGTCCTCTCTCTCTCTATGCCTCCTCTCTGCTTAACCCCTCTCTCCCTGCCCTCTCTCTCTCTCCCTGTCCCCTCTCTCCTTGTCCCCCGCCTACTGCCCTCCTGTCTCTCAAACCCCCCCTCTCTCCCTGTCCCCG
>JANJGN010005261.1:0-24799 GCA_026770705.1 Isurus oxyrinchus
CAAAACGGTATATCTGCTAGAGAGGGGGGGGGGGGGGGGCGGTCACTACCTGCTTTCCTCTACTCTGCCGAGTGCTCACCCATCCCCTTTCTGCCTGTTCAGTCTTTACCTGCAGTGTGACCACCTCACCTGTATGTGCCGTCCACCATAATCTCAGCATCACAGACGCTCCACAGTGAATCCACCCGCAGCTCCAGCTTGGAAATGCGGTGAGCCGGTAGCTGCAACTGGACACACTTCCTGCACACATGGTCACCAGTGTGCATGACTTCCCACATAGCGCAGGAGGAGCATATCACGGGTGTGAGATCTGCTTCCTCGACTTCCCTATAGATTAAGCTCGTTAGATATTCCCTTTAAAGAATAATAATTATGCTAGGGGCCTTATTCCACTCCAAACACTTCCACCACATCCAAAGTCTTCAACTTATTTTGTTGAAGCGAATGGACTGCAGCAGATAACTTACTCGAAAAAGTAGTAGAAATGTTCACCATAAGCTACTTATCAATCAGATGCCTACCCTGTGTCAGGTCACTTTTTGAATCGTGATGTCATTTCGAACCCCACCACCTGAATGTTCTGAGGGTATGCCCCTCCACTGGGGTCTCGGCCTCTGGTTCTCAGCCATTCATACCACTTTCACTAGCCTCTCATCTCCTGTCAGCCCAGAGTCTCCCCAGCACTCTCACTCAGTCCTCGCGCCGCTTTCAGCGGCGAGTCCAGCTCCCGCTCTTTATAAATCTTCACCCTGACTCTCAGCTCCCGCTCTTTATAAATCTCCGCTCCGACTCTCAGCTCCTGCTCTTTATAAATCTCCGCTCCGACTCTCAGCTCCCGCTCTTTATAAATCGTCGCCCTGACTCTCAGCTCCCGCTATTTATAAATCTCCGCTCCGACTCTCAGCTCCCGCTCTTTATAAATCTCCGCTCCGACTCTCAGCTCCCGCTCTTTATAAATCACCGCTCTGACTCTCAGCTCCCGCTCTTTATAAATCTCCGCCCTGACTCTCAGCTCCCGCTCTTTATAAATCTCCGCCCTGACTCTCAGCTCCCGCTCTTTATAAATCTCCGCTCCGACTCTCAGCTCCCGCTCTTTATAAATCTCTGCCCTGACTCTCAGCTCACGCTCTTTATAAATCTCCGCTCCGACTCTCAGCTCCCGCTCTTTATAAATCTCCGCTCCGACTCTCAGCTCCCGCTCTTTATAAATCTTCACCCTGACTCTCAGCTCCTGCTCTTTATAAATCTCCGCTCCGACTCTCAGCTCCTGCTCTTTATAAATCTCCGCTCTGACTCTCAGCTCCCGCTCTTTATAAATCTCCGCTCCGACTCTCAGCTCCCGCTCTTTATAAATCTCCGCCCTGACTCTCAGCTCCCGCTCTTTATAAATCTCCGCTCCGACTCTCAGCTCCCGCTCTTTATAAATCTCCGCTCCGACTCTCAGCTCCCGCTCTTTATAAATCTCCGCTCCGACTCTCAGCTCCCGCTCTTTATAAATCGTCGCCCTGACTCTCAGCTCCCGCTCTTTATAAATCTTCACCCTGACTCTCAGCTCCCGCTCTTTATAAATCTCCGCCCTGACTCTCAGCTCCCGCTCTTTATAAATCTCCGCTCCGACTATCAGCTCCCGCTCTTTATAAATCTCCGCTCTGACTCTCAGCTCCCGCTCTTTATAAATCTCCGCCCTGACTCTCAGCTCCCGCTCTTTATAAATCTTCACCCTGACTCTCAGCTCCCGCTCTTTATAAATCTTCGCTCTGACTCTCAGCTCCCGCTCTTTATAAATCTCCGCCGTGACTCTCAGCTCCCGCTCTTTATAAATCTCCGCTCTGACTCTCAGCTCCCGCTCTTTATAAATCTCCGCTCTGACTCTCAGCTCCTGCTCTTTATAAATCTTCACCCTGACTCTCAGCTCCCGCTCTTTATAAATCTCCGCCCTGACTCTCAGCTCCCGCTCTTTATAAATCTCCGCCCTGACTCTCAGCTCCCGCTCTTTATAAATCTCCGCTCAGCTCCCGCTCTTTATAAATCTCCGCCCTGACTCTCAGCTCCCGCCCTGACACTCGGCTCCCGCTCTTTATAAATCTCCGCTCTGACTCTCAGCTCCCGCTCTTTATAAATCTCCGCTCTGACTCTCAGCTCCCGCTCTTTATAAATCTCCGCTGTGACTCTCAGCTCCCGCTCTTTATAAATCTCCGCCCTGACTCTCAGCTCCCGCTCTTTATAAATCTCCGCTCTGACTCTCAGCTCCCGCTCTTTATAAATCTCCACTCTGACTCTCAGCTCCCGCTCTTTATAAATCTCCGCTCTGACTCTCAGCTCCCGCTCTTTATAAATCTCCGCTCTGACTCTCAGCTCCCGCTCTTTATAAATCTCCGCCCTGACTCTCAGCTCCCGCTCTTTATAAATCTCTGCTCCAACTCTCAGCTCCTGCTCTTTATAAATCTCCGCCCTGCCTCTCAGCTCCCGCTCTTTATAAATCTTCGCTCCCGCTCTTTATAAATCTCCACTCTGACTCTCAGCTCCCGCTCTTTATAAATCTCCGCTCTGACACTCAGCTCCCGCTCTTTATAAATCTCCACTCTGACACTCAGCTCCCGCTCTTTATAAATCTCCGCTCTGACTCTCAGCTCCCGCTCTTTATAAATCTCCGCTGTGACTCTCAGCTCCCGCTCTTTATAAATCTCCGCTCTGACTCTCAGCTCCCGCTCTTTATAAATCTCCGCCCTGACTCTCAGCTCCCGCTCTTTATAAATCTTCGCCCTGACATTCAGCTCCCGCTCTTTATAAATCTCCGCTCCGACTCTCAGCTCCCGCTCTTTATAAATCTCCGCTCTGACTCTCAGCTCCCGCTCTTTATAAATCTCCGCTCTGACTCTCAGCTCCCGCTCTTTATAAATCTCCGCCCTGACTCTCAGCTCCCGCTCTTTATAAATCTCCGCTCCGACTCTCAGCTCCCGCTCTTTATAAATCTCCGCTCTGACTCTCAGCTCCCGCTCTTTATAAATCTCCGCTCAGCTCCCGCTCTTTATAAATCTCCACCCTGACTCTCAGCTCCCGCCCTGACACTCGGCTCCCGCTCTTTATAAATCTGCACCCTGACACTCAGCTCCCGCTCTTTATAAATCTCCGCTCCGACTCTCAGCTCCCGCTCTTTATAAATCTTCACCCTGACTCTCAGCTCCCGCTCTTTATAAATCTCCGCTCTGACTCTCAGCTCCCGCTCTTTATAAATCTCCGCTCTGACTCTCAGCTCCCGCTCTTTATAAATCTCCGCCCTGACTCTCAGCTCCCGCTCTTTATAAATCTCCGCCCTGACTCTCAGCTCCCGCTCTTTATAAATCTTCGCTCCCGCTCTTTATAAATCTCCACTCTGACTCTCAGCTCCCGCTCTTTATAAATCTCCGCTCTGACTCTCAGCTCCCGCTCTTTATAAATCTCCGCTCTGACTCTCAGCTCCCGCTCTTTATAAATCTCCGCTGTGACTCTCAGCTCCCGCTCTTTATAAATCTCCGCTCTGACTCTCAGCTCCCGCTCTTTATAAATCTCCGCTCTGACTCTCAGC
This sequence comes from Isurus oxyrinchus, assembly GCA_026770705.1. NCBI lineage: Eukaryota > Metazoa > Chordata > Chondrichthyes > Lamniformes > Lamnidae > Isurus > Isurus oxyrinchus. The sequence goes on from JANJGN010005261.1 coordinate 3,566, forward strand.
TCCCGCTCTTTATAAATCTCCGCTCTGACTCTCAGCTCCCGCTCTTTATAAATCTCCGCTCTGACACTCAGCTCCCGCTCTTTATAAATCTCCGCTCTGACTCTCAGCTCCTGCTCTTTATAAATCGTCGCCCTGACTCTCAGCTCCCGCTCTTTATAAATCTCCGCTCCGACTCTCAGCTCCCGCTCTTTATAAATCTCCGCTCTGACACTCAGCTCCCGCTCTTTATAAATCTCCGCTCTGACACTCAGCTCCCGCTCTTTATAAATGTCCGCTCTGACACTCAGCTCCCGCTCTTTATAAATCTCCGCTCTGACTCTCAGCTCCCGCTCTTTATAAATCTCCGCTCTGACTCTCAGCTCCCGCTCTTTATAAATCTCCGCTCTGACTCTCAGCTCCCGCTCTTTATAAATCTCCGCCCTGACTCTCAGCTCCCGCTGTTTATAAATCTCCGCCCCGACTCTCAGCTCCCGCTCTTTATAAATCTTCGCTCTGACTCTCAGCTCCCGCTCTTTATAAATCTCCGTTCTGACTCTCAGCTCCCGCTCTTTATAAATCTCCGCTCCGACTCTCAGCTCCCGCTCTTTATAAATCTTCACCCTGAATCTCAGCTCCCGCTCTTTATAAATCTTCGCTCTGACTCTCAGCTCCCGCTCTTTATAAATCTCCGCCCTGACTCTCAGCTCCCGCTCTTTATAAATCTTCACCCTGACTCTCAGCTCCCGCTCTTTATAAATCTCCGCTCCGACTCTCAGCTCCCGCTCTTTATAAATCTGCACGCTGACACCCCGGCTCCCGCTCTTTATAAATCACCGCTCCGACTCTCAGCTCCCGCTCTTTATAAATCACTGCTCCCGCTCTTTATAAATCTCTGCCCTGACTCTCAGCTCCCGCTCTTTATAAATCTCCGCTCTGACTCTCAGCTCCCGCTCTTTATAAATCTCCGCTCCGACTCTCAGCTCCCGCTCTTTATAAATCTCCGCTCCGACTCTCAGCTCCCGCTCTTTATAAATCTCCGCTCCGACTCTCAGCTCCCGCTCTTTATAAATCTCCGCTCTGACTCTCAGCTCCCGCTCTTTATAAATCTTCACCCTGACTCTCAGCTCCCGCTCTTTATAAATCTCCGCTCTGACTCTCAGCTCCTGCTCTTTATAAATCTCCGCTCCGACTCTCAGCTCCCGCTCTTTATAAATCTTCACCCTGACTCTCAGCTCCCGCTCTTTATAAATCTCCGCTCCGACTCTCAGCTCCCGCTCTTTATAAATCTCCGCTCCGACTCTCAGCTCCCGCTCTTTATAAATCTCCGCTCTGACTCTCAGCTCCCGCTCTTTATAAATCTCCGCTCTGACTCTCAGCTCCCGCTCTTTATAAATCTCCGCACTGACTCTCAGCTCCCGCTCTTTATAAATCTCCGCTCTGACTCTCAGCTCCCGCTCTTTATAAATCTCCGCCCTGACTCTCAGCTCCCGCTCTTTATAAATCTTCGCCCTGACATTCAGCTCCCGCTCTTTATAAATCTCCGCTCCGACTCTCAGCTCCCGCTCTTTATAAATCTCCGCTCTGACTCTCAGCTCCCGCTCTTTATAAATCTTCACCCTGACTCTCAGCTCCCGCTCTTTATAAATCTCCGCTCCGACTCTCAGCTCCCGCTCTTTATAAATCTCCGCTCTGACTCTCAGCTCCCGCTCTTTATAAATCTCCGCCCTGACTCTCAGCTCCCGCTCTTTATAAATCTCCGCTCTGACTCTCAGCTCCCGCTCTTTATAAATCTCCGCTCTGACTCTCAGCTCCCGCTCTTTATAAATCTCCGCTCTGACACTCAGCTCCCGCTCTTTATAAATCTCCGCTCTGACACTCAGCTCCCGCTCTTTATAAATCTCTGCCCTGACTCTCAGCTCCCGCTCTTTATAAATCTCCGCTCTGACTCTCAGCTCCCGCTCTTTATAAATCTCCGCTCCGACTCTCGGCTCCCGCTCTTTATAAATCTCCGCTCCGACTCTCAGCTCCCGCTCTTTATAAATCTCCGCTCTGACTCTCAGCTCGCGCTCTTTATAAATCTCTGCCCTGACTCTCAGCTCCAGCTCTTTATAAATCTTCACCCTGACTCTCAGCTCCCGCTCTTTATAAATCTCCGCTCCGACTCTCAGCTCCCGCTCTTTATAAATCTCCGCTCCGACTCTCAGCTCCCGCTCTTTATAAATCTCCGCTCTGACTCTCAGCTCCCGCACTTTATAAATCTCCGCTCCGACTCTCAGCTCCCGCTCTTTATAAATCTCCGCCCTGACTCTCAGCTCCCGCTCTTTATAAATCTCCGCCCTGACTCTCAGCTCCCGCTCTTTATAAATCTTCACCCTGACCCTCAGCTCCCGCTCTTTATAAATCTTCACCCTGACCCTCAGCTCCTGCTCTTTATAAATCTCCGCTCTGACTCTCAGCTCCCGCTCTTTATAAATCTCCCTCTGACACTCAGCTCCCGCTCTTTATAAATCTCCGCTCTGACTCTCAGCTCCTGCTCTTTATAAATCGTCGCCCTGACTCTCAGCTCCCGCTCTTTATAAATCTCCGCACCGACTCTCAGCTCCCGCTCTTTATAAATCTCCGCTCTGACTCTCAGCTCCTGCTCTTTATAAATCTCCGCTCTGACACTCAGCTCCCGCTCTTTATAAATCTCCGCTCTGACACTCAGCTCCCGCTCTTTATAAATCTCCGCTCTGACACTCAGCTCCCGCTCTTTATAAATCTCCGCTCTGACTCTCAGCTCCCGCTCTTTATAAATCTCTGCTCTGACTCTCAGCTCCCGCTCTTTATAAATCTCCGCTCTGACTCTCAGCTCCCGCTCTTTATAAATCTCCGCTTTGACTCTCAGCTCCCGTTCTTTATAAATCTCCGCTCCGACTCTCAGCTCCCGCTCTTTATAAATCTCCGCCCTGACTCTCAGCTCCCGCTCTTTATAAATCTCCGCCCTGACTCTCAGCTCCTGCTCTTTATAAATCTCCGCCCCGACTCTCAGCTCCCGCTCTTTATAAATCTCTGCCCTGACTCTCAGCTCCCGCTCTTTATAAATCTTCGCTCTGACTCTCAGCTCCCGCTCTTTATGAATCTCCGTTCTGACTCTCAGCTCCCGCTCTTTATAAATCTCCGCTCCGACTCTCAGCTCCCGCTCTTTATAAATCTTCACCCTGACTCTCAGCTCCCGCTCTTTATAAATCTTCACCCTGACTCTCAGCTCCTGCTCTTTATAAATCTCCGCCCTGACTCTCAGCTCCCGCTCTTTATAAATCTTCACCCTGACTCTCAGCTCCCGCTCTTTATAAATCTCCGCTCCGACTCTCAGCTCCCACTCTTTATAAATCTTCGCTCTGACTCTCAGCTCCCGTTCTTTATAAATCTCCGCCCTGACTCTCAGCTCCCGCTCTTTATAAATCTTCACCCTGACTCTCAGCTCCCGCTCTTTATAAATCTCCGCTCCGACTCTCAGCTCCTGCTCTTTATAAATCTCCGCCCTGACTCTCAGCTCCCGCTCTTTATAAATCTCCGCTCAGCTCCCACTCTTTATAAATCTCCGCCCTGACTCTCAGCTCCCGCCCTGACACTCGGCTCCCGCTCTTTATAAATCTTCACCCTGACTCTCAGCTCCAGCTCTTTATAAATCTCCGCCCTGACTCTCAGCTCCCACTCTTTATAAATCTCTGCTCCGACTCTCAGCTCCTGCTCTTTATAAATCTCCGCCCTGCCTCTCAGCTCCCGCTCTTTATAAATCTTCGCTCCCGCTCTTCATAAATCTCCACTCTGACTCTCAGCTCCCGCTCTTTATAAATCTCCGCTCTGACTCTCAGCTCCCGCTCTTTATAAATCTCCGCTCTGACTCTCAGCTCCCGCTCTTTATAAATCTCCGCTCTGACTCTCAGCTCCCGCTCTTTATAAATCTCCGCTCCTGCTCTTTATAAATCTCCGCCCTGACTCTCAGCTCCCGCTCTTTATAAATCTTCGCCCTGACATTCAGCTCCCGCTCTTTATAAATCTCCGCTCCGACTCTCAGCTCCCGCTCTTTATAAATCTCCGCTCTGACTCTCAGCTCCCGCTCTTTATAAATCTCCGCTCTGACTCTCAGCTCCCGCTCTTTATAAATCTCCGCTCTGACTCTCAGCTCCCGCTCTTTATAAATCTCCGCCCTGACTCTCAGCTCCCGCTCTTTATAAATCTCCGCCCTGACTCTCAGCTCCTGCTCTTTATAAATCTTCACGCTGACACCCGGCTCCCGCTCTTTATAAATCACCGCTCCGACTCTCAGCTCCCGCTCTTTATAAATCTCCGCTCTGACTCTCAGCTCCCGCTCTTTATAAATCTTCACCCTGACTCTCAGCTCCCGCTCTTTATAAATCTTCACCCTGACTCTCAGCTCCCGCTCTTTATAAATCACCACTCCGACTCTCAGCTCCTGCTCTTTATAAATCTTCGCTCTGACTCTCAGCTCCTGCTCTTTATAAATCTTCGCTCTGACTCTCAGCTCCCGCTCTTTATAAATCTTCACCCTGACTCTCAGCTCCCGCTCTTTATAAATCTCCGCCCTGACTCTCAGCTCCCGCTCTTTATAAATCTCAGCTCCGACTCTCAGCTCCCGCTCTTCATAAATCTCCGCTCCGACTCTCAGCTCCCGCTCTTTATAAATCTCCGCTCTGACTCTCAGCTCCCGCTCTTTATAAATCTCCGCTCTGACTCTCAGCTCCCGCTCTTTATAAATCTTCACCCTGACTCTCAGCTCCCGCTCTTTATAAATCTCCGCTCTGACTCTCAGCTCCCGCTCTTTATAAATCTCCACTCCGACTCTCAGCTCCCGCTCTTTATAAATCTCCGCTCTGACTCTCAGCTCCCGCTCTTTATAAATCTTCACCCTGACTCTCAGCTCCCGCTCTTTATAAATCTTCACCCTGACTCTCAGCTCCCGCTCTTTATAAATCTCCGCTCTGACTCTCAGCTCCCGCTCTTTATAAATCTCCGCTCTGACTCTCAGCTCCCGCTCTTTATAAATCTCCGCTCTGACTCTCAGCTCCCGCTCTTTATAGATCTTCACCCTGACTCTCAGCTCCCGCTCTTTGTAAATCTCCGCTCTGACTCTCAGCTCCCGCTCTTTATAAATCTCCGCTCTGACTCTCAGCTCCCGCTCTTTATAAATCTCCGTTCTGACTCTCAGCTCCCGCTCTTTATAAATCTCCGCGCTGACTCTCAGCTCCCGCTCTTTGTAAATCTCCGCTCTGACTCTCAGCTCCCCCTCTTTATAAATCTCCGCTCTGACTCTCAGCTCCCCCTCTTTATAAATCTCCGCTCCGACTCTCAGCTCCCGCTCTTTATAAATCTCCGCTCCGACTCTCAGCTCCTGCTCTTTATAAATCTTTGCCCTGACTCTCAGCTCCCGCTCTTTATAAGTCTCCGCTCCGACTCTCAGCTCCCGCTCTTTATAAATCTCCGCTCCGACTCTCAGCTCCCGCTCTTTATAAATCTCCGCTCCGACTCTCAGCTCCCGCTCTTTATAAATCTCCACTCCGAATCTCAGCTCCCGCTCTTTATAAATCTTCACCCTGACTCTCAGCTCCCGCTCTTTATAAATCTCCACTCCGACTCTCAGCTCCTGCTCTTTATAAATCTTTGCCCTGACTTTCAGCTCCCGCTCTTTATAAATCTCCGCTCCGACTCTTAGCTCCCGCTCTTTATAAATCTCCGCTCCGACTCTCAGCTCCCGCTCTTTATAAATCTCCGCTCTGACTCTCAGCTCCCGCTCTTTATAAATCTCCGCTCCGACTCTCAGCTCCCGCTCTTTATAAATCTCCACTCCGACTCTCAGCTCCTGCTCTTTATAAATCTTTGCCCTGACTCTCAGCTCCCGCTCTTTATAAATCTCCGCTCCGACACTCAGCTCCCGCTCTTTATAAATCTCCGCTCCGACTCTCAGCTCCCGCTCTTTATAAATCTCCGCTCTGACTCTCAGCTCCCGCTCTTTATAAATCTCCGCTCTGACTCTCAGCTCCCGCTCTTTATAAATCTCCGCTCTGACTCTCAGCTCCCGCTCTTTATAAATCTTCACCCTGACTCTCAGCTCCCGCTCTTTATAAATCTGCACGCTGACACCCGGCTCCCGCTCTTTATAAATCACCGCTCCGACTCTCAGCTCCCGCTCTTTATAAATGACCGCTCCCGCTCTTTATAAATCTCCGCCCTGACTCTCAGCTCCCGCTCTTTATAAATCTCCGCTCTGACTCTCAGCTCCCGCTCTTTATAAATCTCTGCTCCGACTCTCAGCTCCCGCTCTTTATAAATCTCCGCTCCGACTCTCAGCTCCCGCTCTTTATAAATCTCCGCTCCGACTCTCAGCTCCCGCTCTTTATAAATCTCTGCTCCGAATCTCAGCTCCCGCTCTTTATAAATCTCCGCTCCGACTCTCAGCTCCCGCTCTTTATAAATCTCCGCTCCGACTCTCAGCTCCCGCTCTTTATAAATCTCTGCTCTGACTCTCAGCTCCCGCTCTTTATAAATCTTCACCCTGACTCTCAGCTCCCGCTCTTTATAAATCTCCGCTCTGACTCTCAGCTCCCGCTCTTTATAAATCTTCACCCTGACTCTCAGCTCCCGCTCTTTATAAATCTCCGCCCTGACTCTCAGCTCCCGCTCTTTATAAATCTCCGCTCCGACTCTCAGCTCCCGCTCTTTATAAATCTTCACCCTGACTCTCAGCTCCCGCTCTTTATAAATCTCCGCTCTGACTCTCAGCTCCCGCTCTTTATAAATCTCCGCTCCGACTCTCAGCTCCCGCTCTTTATAAATCTCCGCTCCGACTCTCAGCTCCTGCTCTTTATAAATCTTCACCCTGACTCTCAGCTCCTGCTCTTTATAAATCTTCAATCTGACTCTCAGCTCCCGCTCTTTATAAATCTTCACCCTGACTCTCAGCTCCCGCTCTTTATAAATCTCCGCTCTGACTCTCAGCTCCCACTCTTTATAAATCTCCGCTCCGACTCTCAGCTCCCGCTCTTTATATATCTTCACCCTGACTCTCAGCTCCCGCTCTTTATAAATCTCCGCTCTGACTCTCAGCTCCCGCTCTTTATAAATCTCTGCTCTGACTCTCAGCTCCCGCTCTTTATAAATCTTCACCCTGACTCTCAGCTCCCGCTCTTTATAAATCTTCACCCTGACTCTCAGCTCCCGCTCTTTATAAATCTCCGCTCTGACTCTCAGCTCCCGCTCTTTATAAATCTCCGCTCAGCTCCCGCTCTTTATAAATCTTCACCTTGACTCTCAGCTCCCGCTCTTTATAAATCTCCGCTCTGACTCTCAGCTCCCGCTCTTTATAAATCTTCACCCTGACTCTCAGTTCCCGCTCTTTATAAATCTCCGCTCCGACTCTCAGCTCCCGCTCTTTATAAATCTTCACCCTGACTCTCAGCTCCCGCTCTTTATAAATCTCTGCTCTGACTCTCAGCTCCCGCTCTTTATAAATCTTCACCCTGACTCTCAGCTCCCGCTCTTTTCAATCTTCACCGACTCTCAGCTCCCGCTCTTTATAAATCTCCGCTCTGACTCTCAGCTCCCGCTCTTTATAAATCTCCGCTCAGCTCCCGCTCTTTATAAATCTTCACCCTGACTCTCAGCTCCCGCTCTTTATAAATCACCGCTCCCGCTCTTTATAAATCTCCGCCCTGACTCTCAGCTCCCGCTCTTTATAAATCTCCGCTCTGACTCTCAGCTCCCGCTCTTTATAAATCTCCGCTCCGACTCTCAGCTCCCGCTCTTTATAAATCTCCGCTCCGACTCTCAGCTCCCGCTCTTTATAAATCTCCGCTCCGACTCTCAGCTCCCGCTCTTTATAAATCTCTGCTCTGCCTCTCAGCTCCTGCTCTTTATAAATCTTCGCTCCCGCTCTTTATAAATCTCCGCTCTGACCCTCAGCTCCCGCTCTTTATAAATCTCCGCTCTGACTCTCAGCTCCCGCTCTTTATAAATCTCCGCTCTGACTCTCAGCTCCCGCTCTTTATAAATCTCAGCTCCGACTCTCAGCTCCCGCTCTTTATAAATCTCCGCTCTGACTCTCAGCTCCCGCTCTTTATAAATCTCCGCCCTGACTCTCAGCTCCCGCTCTTTATAAATCTCCGCCCTGACTCTCAGCTCCCGCTCTTTATAAATCTCCGCCCTGACTCTCAGCTCCCGCTCTTTATAAATCTCCGCTCTGACTCTCAGCTCCCGCTCTTTATAAATCTCCGCCCTGACTCTCAGCTCCCGCTCTTTATAAATCTCCGCTCTGACTCTCAGCTCCCGCTCTTTATAAATCATCGCCCTGACATTCAGCTCCCGCTCTTTATAAATCTCCGCTCCGACTCTCAGCTCCCGCTCTTTATAAATCTCCGCTCTGACTCTCAGCTCCCGCTCTTTATAAATCTCCGCTCTGACTCTCAGCTCCCGCTCTTTATAAATCTCCGCTCTGACTCTCAGCTCCCGCTCTTTATAAATCTCCGCTCTGACTCTCAGCTCCCGCTCTTTATAAATCTTCACCCTGACTCTCAGCTCCCGCTCTTTATAAATCTTCACCCTGACTCTCAGCTCCCGCTCTTTATAAATCTCCGCCCTGACTCTCAGCTCCCGCTCTTTATAAATCTCCGCCCTGACTCTCAGCTCCCGCTCTTTATAAATCTTCACCCTGACTCTCAGCTGCCGCTCTTTATACATCTTCACCCTGACTCTCAGCTCCCGCTCTTTATAAATCTCCGCTCTGACTCTCAGCTCCCGCTCTTTATAAAACTCCGCTCTGACTCTCAGCTCCCGCTCTTTATAAATCTCCGCTCTGACTCTCAGCTCCCGCTCTTTATAAATCTCCGCTCCGACTCTCAGCTCCCGCTCTTTATAAATCTTCACCCTGACTCTCAGCTCCTGCTCTTTATAAATCTTCACGCTGACACCCGGCTCCCGCTCTTTATAAATCTCCGCCCTGACTCTCAGCTCCCGCTCTTTATAAATCTCCGCTCTGACTCTCAGCTCCCGCTCTTTATAAATCTCCGCTCCGACTCTCAGCTCCCGCTCTTTATAAATCTTCACCCTGACTCTCAGCTCCTGCTCTTTATAAATCTTCACGCTGACACCCGGCTCCCACTCTTTATAAATCTCCGCCCTGACTCTCAGCTCCCGCTCTTTATAAATCTCCGCTCTGACTCTCAGCTCCCGCTCTTTATAAATCTCAGCTCCGACTCTCAGCTCCCGCTCTTTATAAATCTCCGCTCCGACTCTCAGCTCCCGCTCTTTATAAATCTCCGCTCTGACTCTCAGCTCCCGCTCTTTATAAATCTCCGCTCTGACTCTCAGCTCCCGCTCTTTATAAATCTTCACCCTGACTCTCAGCTCCCGCTCTTTATAAATCTCCGCTCTGACTCTCAGCTCCCGCTCTTTATAAATCTCCACTCCGACTCTCAGCTCCCGCTCTTTATAAATCTCCGCTCTGACTCTCAGCTCCCGCTCTTTATAAATCTTCACCCTGACTCTCAGCTCCCGCTCTTTATAAATCTTCACCCTGACTCTCAGCTCCCGCTCTTTATAAATCTCCGCTCTGACTCTCAGCTCCCGCTCTTTATAAATATCCGCTCTGACTCTCAGCTCCCGCTCTTTATAAATCTCCGCTCTGACTCTCAGCTCCCGCTCTTTATAGATCTTCACCCTGACTCTCAGCTCCCGCTCTTTATAAATCTCCGCCCTGACTCTCAGCTCCCGCTCTTTATAAATCTTCACCCTGACTCTCAGTTCCCGCTCTTTATAAATCTCCGCTCAGACTCTCAGCTCCCGCTCTTTATAAATCTCCGTTCTGACTCTCAGCTCCCGCTCTTTATAAATCTCCGCGCTGACTCTCAGCTCCCGCTCTTTGTAAATCTCCGCTCTGACTCAGCTCCCGCTCTTTATAAATCTCCGCTCTGACTCTCAGCTCCCGCTCTTTATAAATCTCCGCTCTGACTCTCAGCTCCCGCTCTTTATAAATCTCCGCTCTGACTCTCAGCTCCCGCTCTTTATAAATCTCCGCTCTGACTCTCAGCTCCCGCTCTTTATAAATCTCCGCTCTGACTCTCAGCTCCCGCTCTTTATAAATCTCCGTTCTGACTCTCAGCTCCCGCTCTTTATAAATCTCCGCGCTGACTCTCAGCTCCCGCTCTTTGTAAATCTCCGCTCTGACTCTCAGCTCCCCCTCTTTATAAATCTCCGCTCTGACTCTCAGCTCCCCCTCTTTATAAATCTCCGCTCCGACTCTCAGCTCCCGCTCTTTATAAATCTCCGCTCCGACTCTCAGCTCCTGCTCTTTATAAATCTTTGCCCTGACTCTCAGCTCCCGCTCTTTATAAATCTCCGCTCCGACTCTCAGCTCCCGCTCTTTATAAATCTCCGCTCCGACTCTCAGCTCCCGCTCTTTATAAATCTCCGCTCCGACTCTCAGCTCCCGCTCTTTATAAATCTCCACTCCGAATCTCAGCTCCCGCTCTTTATAAATCTTCACCCTGACTCTCAGCTCCCGCTCTTTATAAATCTCCACTCCGACTCTCAGCTCCTGCTCTTTATAAATCTTTGCCCTGACTCTCAGCTCCCGCTCTTTATAAATCTCCGCTCCGACTCTTAGCTCCCGCTCTTTATAAATCTCCGCTCCGACTCTCAGCTCCCGCTCTTTATAAATCTCCGCTCCGACTCTCAGCTCCCGCTCTTTATAAATCTCCGCTCCGACTCTCAGCTCCCGCTCTTTATAAATCTCCACTCCGACTCTCAGCTCCTGCTCTTTATAAATCTTTGCCCTGACTCTCAGCTCCCGCTCTTTATAAATCTCCGCTCCGACTCTCAGCTCCCGCTCTTTATAAATCTCCGCTCCGACTCTCAGCTCCCGCTCTTTATAAATCTCCGCTCTGACTCTCAGCTACCGCTCTTTATAAATCTCCGCTCTGACTCTCAGCTCCCGCTCTTTATAAATCTCCGCTCTGACTCTCAGCTCCCGCTCTTTATAAATCTTCACCCTGACTCTCAGCTCCTGCTCTTTATAAATCTGCACGCTGACACCCGGCTCCCGCTCTTTATAAATCACCGCTCCGACTCTCAGCTCCCGCTCTTTATAAATGACCGCTCCCGCTCTTTATAAATCTCCGCTCCGACTCTCAGCTCCCGCTCTTTATAAATCTCCGCTCCGACTCTCAGCTCCTGCTCTTTATAAATCTTCACCCTGACTCTCAGCTCCTGCTCTTTATAAATCTTCACCCTGACTCTCAGCTCCCGCTCTTTATAAATCTTCACCCTGACTCTCAGCTCCCGCTCTTTATAAATCTCCGCTCTGACTCTCAGCTCCCACTCTTTATAAATCTCCGCTCCGACTCTCAGCTCCCGCTCTTTATAAATCTTCACCCTGACTCTCAGCTCCCGCTCTTTATAAATCTCCGCTCTGACTCTCAGCTCCCGCTCTTTATAAATCTCTGCTCTGACTCTCAGCTCCCGCTCTTTATAAATCTTCACCCTGACTCTCAGCTCCCGCTCTTTATAAATCTTCACCCTGACTCTCAGCTCCCGCTCTTTATAAATCTCCGCTCTGACTCTCAGCTCCCGCTCTTTATAAATCTCCGCTCAGCTCCCGCTCTTTATAAATCTTCACCTTGACTCTCAGCTCCCGCTCTTTATAAATCTCCGCTCTGACTCTCAGCTCCCGCTCTTTATAAATCTTCACCCTGACTCTCAGTTCCCGCTCTTTATAAATCTCCGCTCCGACTCTCAGCTCCCGCTCTTTATAAATCTTCACCCTGACTCTCAGCTCCCGCTCTTTATAAATCTCTGCTCTGACTCTCAGCTCCCGCTCTTTATAAATCTTCACCCTGACTCTCAGCTCCCGCTCTTTATAAATCTTCACCCTGACTCTCAGCTCCCGCTCTTTATAAATCTCCGCTCTGACTCTCAGCTCCCGCTCCTTATAAATCTCCGCTCAGCTCCCGCTCTTTATAAATCTTCACCTTGACTCTCAGCTCCCGCTCTTTATAAATCTTCACCCTGACTCTCAGCTCCCGCTCTTTATAAATCACCGCTCCCGCTCTTTATAAATCTCCGCCCTGACTCTCAGCTCCCGCTCTTTATAAATCTCCGCTCTGACTCTCAGCTCCCGCTCTTTATAAATCTCCGCTCCGACTCTCAGCTCCCGCTCTTTATAAATCTCCGCTCCGACTCTCAGCTCCCGCTCTTTATAAATCTCCGCTCCGACTCTCAGCTCCCGCTCTTTATAAATCTCTGCTCCGAATCTCAGCTCCTGCTCTTTATAAATCTCCGCTCCGACTCTCAGCTCCCGCTCTTTATAAATCTCCGCTCCGACTCTCAGCTCCCGCTCTTTATAAATCTTCACCCTGACTCTCAGCTCCCGCTCTTTATAAATCTCCGCTCTGACTCTCAGCTCCCGCTCTTTATAAATCTCCGCTCTGACACTCAGCTCCCGCTCTTTATAAATCTCCACTCTGACACTCAGCTCCCGCTCTTTATAAATCTCCGCTCTGACTCTCAGCTCCCGCTCTTTATAAATCTCCGCTGTGACTCTCAGCTCCCGCTCTTTATAAATCTCCGCTCTGACTCTCAGCTCCCGCTCTTTATAAATCTCCGCCCTGACTCTCAGCTCCCGCTCTTTATAAATCTTCGCCCTGACATTCAGCTCCCGCTCTTTATAAATCTCCGCTCCGACTCTCAGCTCCCGCTCTTTATAAATCTCCGCTCTGACTCTCAGCTCCCGCTCTTTATAAATCTCCGCTCTGACTCTCAGCTCCCGCTCTTTATAAATCTCCGCCCTGACTCTCAGCTCCCGCTCTTTATAAATCTCCGCTCCGACTCTCAGCTCCCGCTCTTTATAAATATCCGCTCTGACTCTCAGCTCCCGCTCTTTATAAATCTCCGCTCAGCTCCCGCTCTTTATAAATCTCCACCCTGACTCTCAGCTCCCGCCCTGACACTCGGCTCCCGCTCTTTATAAATCTGCACCCTGACACTCAGCTCCCGCTCTTTATAAATCTCCGCTCCGACTCTCAGCTCCCGCTCTTTATAAATCTTCACCCTGACTCTCAGCTCCCGCTCTTTATAAATCTCCGCTCTGACTCTCAGCTCCCGCTCTTTATAAATCTCCGCTCTGACTCTCAGCTCCCGCTCTTTATAAATCTCCGCCCTGACTCTCAGCTCCCGCTCTTTATAAATCTCCGCCCTGACTCTCAGCTCCCGCTCTTTATAAATCTTCGCTCCCGCTCTTTATAAATCTCCACTCTGACTCTCAGCTCCCGCTCTTTATAAATCTCCGCTCTGACTCTCAGCTCCCGCTCTTTATAAATCTCCGCTCTGACTCTCAGCTCCCGCTCTTTATAAATCTCCGCTGTGACTCTCAGCTCCCGCTCTTTATAAATCTCCGCTCTGACTCTCAGCTCCCGCTCTTTATAAATCTCCGCTCTGACTCTCAGCTCCCGCTCTTTATAAATCTCCGCTCTGACTCTCAGCTCCCGCTCTTTATAAATCTCCGCTCTGACACTCAGCTCCCGCTCTTTATAAATCTCCGCTCTGACTCTCAGCTCCTGCTCTTTATAAATCGTCGCCCTGACTCTCAGCTCCCGCTCTTTATAAATCTCCGCTCCGACTCTCAGCTCCCGCTCTTTATAAATCTCCGCTCTGACACTCAGCTCCCGCTCTTTATAAATCTCCGCTCTGACACTCAGCTCCCGCTCTTTATAAATGTCCGCTCTGACACTCAGCTCCCGCTCTTTATAAATCTCCGCTCTGACTCTCAGCTCCCGCTCTTTATAAATCTCCGCTCTGACTCTCAGCTCCCGCTCTTTATAAATCTCCGCTCTGACTCTCAGCTCCCGCTCTTTATAAATCTCCGCCCTGACTCTCAGCTCCCGCTGTTTATAAATCTCCGCCCCGACTCTCAGCTCCCGCTCTTTATAAATCTTCGCTCTGACTCTCAGCTCCCGCTCTTTATAAATCTCCGTTCTGACTCTCAGCTCCCGCTCTTTATAAATCTCCGCTCCGACTCTCAGCTCCCGCTCTTTATAAATCTTCACCCTGAATCTCAGCTCCCGCTCTTTATAAATCTTCGCTCTGACTCTCAGCTCCCGCTCTTTATAAATCTCCGCCCTGACTCTCAGCTCCCGCTCTTTATAAATCTTCACCCTGACTCTCAGCTCCCGCTCTTTATAAATCTCCGCTCCGACTCTCAGCTCCCGCACTTTATAAATCTGCACGCTGACACCCGGCTCCCGCTCTTTATAAATCACCGCTCCGACTCTCAGCTCCCGCTCTTTATAAATCACTGCTCCCGCTCTTTATAAATCTCTGCCCTGACTCTCAGCTCCCGCTCTTTATAAATCTCCGCTCTGACTCTCAGCTCCCGCTCTTTATAAATCTCCGCTCCGACTCTCAGCTCCCGCTCTTTATAAATCTCCGCTCCGACTCTCAGCTCCCGCTCTTTATAAATCTCCGCTCCGACTCTCAGCTCCCGCTCTTTATAAATCTCCGCTCTGACTCTCAGCTCCCGCTCTTTATAAATCTTCACCCTGACTCTCAGCTCCCGCTCTTTATAAATCTCCGCTCTGACTCTCAGCTCCTGCTCTTTATAAATCTCCGCTCCGACTCTCAGCTCCCGCTCTTTATAAATCTCCGCTCCGACTCTCAGCTCCCGCTCTTTATAAATCTCCGCTCTGACTCTCAGCTCCCGCTCTTTATAAATCTCCGCTCTGACTCTCAGCTCCCGCTCTTTATAAATCTCCGCACTGACTCTCAGCTCCCGCTCTTTATAAATCTCCGCTCTGACTCTCAGCTCCCGCTCTTTATAAATCTCCGCCCTGACTCTCAGCTCCCGCTCTTTATAAATCTTCGCCCTGACATTCAGCTCCCGCTCTTTATAAATCTCCGCTCCGACTCTCAGCTCCCGCTCTTTATAAATCTCCGCTCTGACTCTCAGCTCCCGCTCTTTATAAATCTTCACCCTGACTCTCAGCTCCCGCTCTTTATAAATCTCCGCTCCGACTCTCAGCTCCCGCTCTTTATAAATCTCCGCCCTGACTCTCAGCTCCCGCTCTTTATAAATCTCCGCCCTGACTCTCAGCTCCCGCTCTTTATAAATCTCCGCTCTGACTCTCAGCTCCCGCTCTTTATAAATCTCCGCTCTGACTCTCAGCTCCCGCTCTTTATAAATCTCCGCTCTGACACTCAGCTCCCGCTCTTTATAAATCTCCGCTCTGACACTCAGCTCCCGCTCTTTATAAATCTCTGCCCTGACTCTCAGCTCCCGCTCTTTATAAATCTCCGCTCTGACTCTCAGCTCCCGCTCTTTATAAATCTCCGCTCCGACTCTCGGCTCCCGCTCTTTATAAATCTCCGCTCCGACTCTCAGCTCCCGCTCTTTATAAATCTCCGCTCTGACTCTCAGCTCGCGCTCTTTATAAATCTCTGCCCTGACTCTCAGCTCCAGCTCTTTATAAATCTTCACCCTGACTCTCAGCTCCCGCTCTTTATAAATCTCCGCTCCGACTCTCAGCTCCCGCTCTTTATAAATCTCCGCTCCGACTCTCAGCTCCCGCTCTTTATAAATCTCCGCTCTGACTCTCAGCTCCCGCACTTTATAAATCTCCGCTCCGACTCTCAGCTCCCGCTCTTTATAAATCTCCGCCCTGACTCTCAGCTCCCGCTCTTTATAAATCTCCGCCCTGACTCTCAGCTCCCGCTCTTTATAAATCTTCACCCTGACCCTCAGCTCCCGCTCTTTATAAATCTTCACCCTGACCCTCAGCTCCTGCTCTTTATAAATCTCCGCTCTGACTCTCAGCTCCCGCTCTTTATAAATCTCCCTCTGACACTCAGCTCCCGCTCTTTATAAATCTCCGCTCTGACTCTCAGCTCCTGCTCTTTATAAATCGTCGCCCTGACTCTCAGCTCCCGCTCTTTATAAATCTCCGCACCGACTCTCAGCTCCCGCTCTTTATAAATCTCCGCTCTGACTCTCAGCTCCTGCTCTTTATAAATCTCCGCTCTGACACTCAGCTCCCGCTCTTTATAAATCTCCGCTCTGACACTCAGCTCCCGCTCTTTATAAATCTCCGCTCTGACACTCAGTTCCCGCTCTTTATAAATCTCCGCTCTGACTCTCAGCTCCCGCTCTTTATAAATCTCTGCTCTGACTCTCAGCTCCCGCTCTTTATAAATCTCCGCTCTGACTCTCAGCTCCCGCTCTTTATAAATCTCCGCTTTGACTCTCAGCTCCCGTTCTTTATAAATCTCCGCTCCGACTCTCAGCTCCCGCTCTTTATAAATCTCCGCCCTGACTCTCAGCTCCCGCTCTTTATAAATCTCCGCCCTGACTCTCAGCTCCTGCTCTTTATAAATCTCCGCCCCGACTCTCAGCTCCCGCTCTTTATAAATCTCTGCCCTGACTCTCAGCTCCCGCTCTTTATAAATCTTCGCTCTGACTCTCAGCTCCCGCTCTTTATGAATCTCCGTTCTGACTCTCAGCTCCCGCTCTTTATAAATCTCCGCTCCGACTCTCAGCTCCCGCTCTTTATAAATCTTCACCCTGACTCTCAGCTCCCGCTCTTTATAAATCTTCACCCTGACTCTCAGCTCCTGCTCTTTATAAATCTCCGCCCTGACTCTCAGCTCCCGCTCTTTATAAATCTTCACCCTGACTCTCAGCTCCCGCTCTTTATAAATCTCCGCTCCGACTCTCAGCTCCCACTCTTTATAAATCTTCGCTCTGACTCTCAGCTCCCGCTCTTTATAAATCTCCGCCCTGACTCTCAGCTCCCGCTCTTTATAAATCTTCACCCTGACTCTCAGCTCCCGCTCTTTATAAATCTCCGCTCCGACTCTCAGCTCCTGCTCTTTATAAATCTCCGCCCTGACTCTCAGCTCCCGCTCTTTATAAATCTCCGCTCAGCTCCCACTCTTTATAAATCTCCGCCCTGACTCTCAGCTCCCGCCCTGACACTCGGCTCCCGCTCTTTATAAATCTTCACCCTGACTCTCAGCTCCAGCTCTTTATAAATCTCCGCCCTGACTCTCAGCTCCCACTCTTTATAAATCTCTGCTCCGACTCTCAGCTCCTGCTCTTTATAAATCTCCGCCCTGCCTCTCAGCTCCCGCTCTTTATAAATCTTCGCTCCCGCTCTTCATAAATCTCCACTCTGACTCTCAGCTCCCGCTCTTTATAAATCTCCGCTCTGACTCTCAGCTCCCGCTCTTTATAAATCTCCGCTCTGACTCTCAGCTCCCGCTCTTTATAAATCTCCGCTCTGACTCTCAGCTCCCGCTCTTTATAAATCTCCGCTCCTGCTCTTTATAAATCTCCGCCCTGACTCTCAGCTCCCGCTCTTTATAAATCTTCGCCCTGACATTCAGCTCCCGCTCTTTATAAATCTCCGCTCCGACTCTCAGCTCCCGCTCTTTATAAATCTCCGCTCTGACTCTCAGCTCCCGCTCTTTATAAATCTCCGCTCTGACTCTCAGCTCCCGCTCTTTATAAATCTCCGCTCTGACTCTCAGCTCCCGCTCTTTATAAATCTCCACCCTGACTCTCAGCTCCCGCTCTTTATAAATCTCCGCCCTGACTCTCAGCTCCTGCTCTTTATAAATCTTCACGCTGACACCCGGCTCCCGCTCTTTATAAATCACCGCTCCGACTCTCAGCTCCCGCTCTTTATAAATCTCCGCTCTGACTCTCAGCTCCCGCTCTTTATAAATCTTCACCCTGACTCTCAGCTCCCGCTCTTTATAAATCTTCACCCTGACTCTCAGCTCCCGCTCTTTATAAATCACCACTCCGACTCTCAGCTCCTGCTCTTTATAAATCTTCGCTCTGACTCTCAGCTCCTGCTCTTTATAAATCTTCGCTCTGACTCTCAGCTCCCGCTCTTTATAAATCTTCACCCTGACTCTCAGCTCCCGCTCTTTATAAATCTCCGCCCTGACTCTCAGCTCCCGCTCTTTATAAATCTCAGCTCCGACTCTCAGCTCCCGCTCTTCATAAATCTCCGCTCCGACTCTCAGCTCCCGCTCTTTATAAATCTCCGCTCTGACTCTCAGCTCCCGCTCTTTATAAATCTCCGCTCTGACTCTCAGCTCCCGCTCTTTATAAATCTTCACCCTGACTCTCAGCTCCCGCTCTTTATAAATCTCCGCTCTGACTCTCAGCTCCCGCTCTTTATAAATCTCCACTCCGACTCTCAGCTCCCGCTCTTTATAAATCTCCGCTCTGACTCTCAGCTCCCGCTCTTTATAAATCTTCACCCTGACTCTCAGCTCCCGCTCTTTATAAATCTTCACCCTGACTCTCAGCTCCCGCTCTTTATAAATCTCCGCTCTGACTCTCAGCTCCCGCTCTTTATAAATCTCCGCTCTGACTCTCAGCTCCCGCTCTTTATAAATCTCCGCTCTGACTCTCAGCTCCCGCTCTTTATAGATCTTCACCCTGACTCTCAGCTCCCGCTCTTTGTAAATCTCCGCTCTGACTCTCAGCTCCCGCTCTTTATAAATCTCCGCTCTGACTCTCAGCTCCCGCTCTTTATAAATCTCCGTTCTGACTCTCAGCTCCCGCTCTTTATAAATCTCCGCGCTGACTCTCAGCTCCCGCTCTTTGTAAATCTCCGCTCTGACTCTCAGCTCCCCCTCTTTATAAATCTCCGCTCTGACTCTCAGCTCCCCCTCTTTATAAATCTCCGCTCCGACTCTCAGCTCCCGCTCTTTATAAATCTCCGCTCCGACTCTCAGCTCCTGCTCTTTATAAATCTTTGCCCTGACTCTCAGCTCCCGCTCTTTATAAGTCTCCGCTCCGACTCTCAGCTCCCGCTCTTTATAAATCTCCGCTCCGACTCTCAGCTCCCGCTCTTTATAAATCTCCGCTCCGACTCTCAGCTCCCGCTCTTTATAAATCTCCACTCCGAATCTCAGCTCCCGCTCTTTATAAATCTTCACCCTGACTCTCAGCTCCCGCTCTTTATAAATCTCCACTCCGACTCTCAGCTCCTGCTCTTTATAAATCTTTGCCCTGACTTTCAGCTCCCGCTCTTTATAAATCTCCGCTCCGACTCTTAGCTCCCGCTCTTTATAAATCTCCGCTCCGACTCTCAGCTCCCGCTCTTTATAAATCTCCGCTCTGACTCTCAGCTCCCGCTCTTTATAAATCTCCGCTCCGACTCTCAGCTCCCGCTCTTTATAAATCTCCACTCCGACTCTCAGCTCCTGCTCTTTATAAATCTTTGCCCTGACTCTCAGCTCCCGCTCTTTATAAATCTCCGCTCCGACACTCAGCTCCCGCTCTTTATAAATCTCCGCTCCGACTCTCAGCTCCCGCTCTTTATAAATCTCCGCTCTGACTCTCAGCTCCCGCTCTTTATAAATCTCCGCTCTGACTCTCAGCTCCCGCTCTTTATAAATCTCCGCTCTGACTCTCAGCTCCCGCTCTTTATAAATCTTCACCCTGACTCTCAGCTCCCGCTCTTTATAAATCTGCACGCTGACACCCGGCTCCCGCTCTTTATAAATCACCGCTCCGACTCTCAGCTCCCGCTCTTTATAAATGACCGCTCCCGCTCTTTATAAATCTCCGCCCTGACTCTCAGCTCCCGCTCTTTATAAATCTCCGCTCTGACTCTCAGCTCCCGCTCTTTATAAATCTCTGCTCCGACTCTCAGCTCCCGCTCTTTATAAATCTCCGCTCCGACTCTCAGCTCCCGCTCTTTATAAATCTCCGCTCCGACTCTCAGCTCCCGCTCTTTATAAATCTCTGCTCCGAATCTCAGCTCCCGCTCTTTATAAATCTCCGCTCCGACTCTCAGCTCCCGCTCTTTATAAATCTCCGCTCCGACTCTCAGCTCCCGCTCTTTATAAATCTCTGCTCTGACTCTCAGCTCCCGCTCTTTATAAATCTTCACCCTGACTCTCAGCTCCCGCTCTTTATAAATCTTCACCCTGACTCTCAGCTCCCGCTCTTTATAAATCTCCGCCCTGACTCTCAGCTCCCGCTCTTTATAAATCTCCGCTCCGACTCTCAGCTCCCGCTCTTTATAAATCTTCACCCTGACTCTCAGCTCCCGCTCTTTATAAATCTCCGCTCTGACTCTCAGCTCCCGCTCTTTATAAATCTCCGCTCCGACTCTCAGCTCCCGCTCTTTATAAATCTCCGCTCCGACTCTCAGCTCCTGCTCTTTATAAATCTTCACCCTGACTCTCAGCTCCTGCTCTTTATAAATCTTCACCCTGACTCTCAGCTCCCGCTCTTTATAAATCTTCACCCTGACTCTCAGCTCCCGCTCTTTATAAATCTCCGCTCTGACTCTCAGCTCCCACTCTTTATAAATCTCCGCTCCGACTCTCAGCTCCCGCTCTTTATATATCTTCACCCTGACTCTCAGCTCCCGCTCTTTATAAATCTCCGCTCTGACTCTCAGCTCCCGCTCTTTATAAATCTCTGCTCTGACTCTCAGCTCCCGCTCTTTATAAATCTTCACCCTGACTCTCAGCTCCCGCTCTTTATAAATCTTCACCCTGACTCTCAGCTCCCGCTCTTTATAAATCTCCGCTCTGACTCTCAGCTCCCGCTCTTTATAAATCTCCGCTCAGCTCCCGCTCTTTATAAATCTTCACCTTGACTCTCAGCTCCCGCTCTTTATAAATCTCCGCTCTGACTCTCAGCTCCCGCTCTTTATAAATCTTCACCCTGACTCTCAGTTCCCGCTCTTTATAAATCTCCGCTCCGACTCTCAGCTCCCGCTCTTTATAAATCTTCACCCTGACTCTCAGCTCCCGCTCTTTATAAATCTCTGCTCTGACTCTCAGCTCCCGCTCTTTATAAATCTTCACCCTGACTCTCAGCTCCCGCTCTTTTCAATCTTCACCGACTCTCAGCTCCCGCTCTTTATAAATCTCCGCTCTGACTCTCAGCTCCCGCTCTTTATAAATCTCCGCTCAGCTCCCGCTCTTTATAAATCTTCACCCTGACTCTCAGCTCCCGCTCTTTATAAATCACCGCTCCCGCTCTTTATAAATCTCCGCCCTGACTCTCAGCTCCCGCTCTTTATAAATCTCCGCTCTGACTCTCAGCTCCCGCTCTTTATAAATCTCCGCTCCGACTCTCAGCTCCCGCTCTTTATAAATCTCCGCTCCGACTCTCAGCTCCCGCTCTTTATAAATCTCCGCTCCGACTCTCAGCTCCCGCTCTTTATAAATCTC
>JANJGN010005262.1:0-24781 GCA_026770705.1 Isurus oxyrinchus
TGGTGCCTCTGTTTAAGTCTGTTTGCCTCTGTTTAAGTCTGTTTGCCTCTGTTTCACTCTGTTTGCCTCTGTTTCAAATCTGTTTGCCTCTGTTTAATCCTGTTTGCCTCTGTTTGCCTCTGTTTGCCTCTGTTTTGGCTCTGTTTGCCTCTGTTTGCCTCTGTTTGCCTCTGTTTGCCTCTGTTTGCCTCTGTTTGCTTCTGTTTGCCTCTGTTTAAGTCTGTTTGCCTTCTCTTTAAGTCTGTTTGCTTCTGTGTAAGTCTATTTGCCTCTCTTTAAGTCTATTTGCCCCTGTTTAAGTCTGTTTGCCTCTGTTTCACTCTGTTTGCCTCTGTTTCCCTCTGTTTGCCTCTGTTTCACTCTTTTTGCCTATGTTTGCCTCTGTTTTAAGTCTGTTTGCCTCTATTTAAGTCTTTATTGCCTCTGTTTCAGTCTGTGTGCCTCTGTTTCAGTCAGTTTGCCTCTGTTTTAGTCTATTTGCCTCTGTTTCCCTCTTTTTGCCTCTGATTCACTCTTTGTGGCTCTGTTTCACTCTGCTTAACTCTGTTTAAGTCTGTTTGCCTCTGTTTGCCTCTGTTTAACCCTGTTTGCCTCCGTTTGCCTCTGTTTGCCTCTGTTTGCCTCTGTGTGCCTCTGTTTGCCTCTGTTTGCCTCTTTTTAAGTCTGTTTGCCTCTGTTTCACTCTATTTGCCCCTGTTTAAGTCTGTTTGCCTCTGCTTCACCTCTGTTTGCCTCTGTTTCACTCTGTTTGCCTCTGTTTCACTCTGTTTACCTTTGTTTCACTCTTTTTGCCTATGTTTGGCCTCTGTTTAAGTCTGTTTGCCTCTATTTAAGTCTGTATTGCCTCTGTTTCAGTCTGTGTGCCTCTGTTCCGTCTGTTTGCCTCTGTTTTAGTCTATTTGCCTCTGTTTCATTCTGTTTGCCTCTGTTTCACTCTTTTTGCCTCTGATTCACTCTTTATGCCTCCGTTTCACTCTGTTTTAACTCTTTTTAAATCTGTTTCCCTCTGTTTGTCTCTGTTTGCTTCTGTTTGACTCCGTTTGCCTCTGATTGCCTCTGATTGCCTCTGTTTGCCTCTGTTTGCCTCTGTCTGCCTCTTTTTAAGTCTGTTTGCCTCTTTTTAAGTCTGTTTGCCTCTGTTTAAGTCTGTTTGCCTCTGTTTAAGTCTGTTTGCCTCTGTTTCAGTCTGTTTGCCTCTGTTTCAGTCTGTTTGCCTCTGTTTCAGTCTGTTTGCCTCATGTTTCAGTCTGTTTGCATCTGTTTCATTCTGTTTGCCTCTGTTTCACTCTTTTTGCCTCTGATTCACTCTTCTATCCCTCCGTTTCACTCTGTTTAACTCTTTTTAAATCTGTTCCCTCTGTTTGTCTCTGTTTGCTTCTGTTTGCCTCCGTTTGTTTCTGATTGCCTCTGTTTGCCTCTGTTGCCTTTGTCTGCCTCTTTTGTAAGTCTGTTTGCCGTTGTTTAAATCTGTTTGCCTCTGTTTAAGTCTGTTTGCCACTGTTGAAGTCTGTTTGCCTCTGTTTCAGTCTGTGTCGTCTCTGTTTAAGTCTGTTTGCCTCTGTTTCACTCTGTTTGCCTCTGTTTGCCTCTGTTTGCCTCTTGTTTCACTCTCGTTTGCCTCGGTTTCACTCTGTTTGCCTCTGTTTCACTCTGTTTGTCTCTGTTTCACTCTGTTTGCCTCTGTTTCACCTCTGTTTGCCTCTGTTTCTCTCTGTTTGCCTCTGTTTCACTCTGTTTGCTCTGTTTCAGGCTGTTTGCCTCTGTTTCACTCTGTTTGCCTCTGTTTGCCTCTGTTTGCTTCTGTTTGCCTCTGTTTTACTCTCGTTTGCCTCTGTTTCACTCCGTTTGCCTCTGTTTCACTCTGTTTGCCTCTGTTTCACTCTGTTTGCCTCTGTTTAAGTCTGTTTGCCTTTGTTTGCCTCTGATTAAGTCTGTTTGCCTCTGTTTAAGTCTGTTTGCCTCTGTTTAAGTCTGTTTGCCTCTGTTTAAGTCTGTTTGCCTCTGTTTCACTCTGTTTGCCTCTGTTTCACTCTGTTTGCCTCTGTTTCGCTCTTTTTGCCTCTGTTTGTCTCTGTTTAAGTCTGTTTGCCTCTGTTTAAGTCTGTTTGCCTCTGTTTCAGTCTGTTTTGCCTCTGTATCACTCGGTTTTTGCCCTCTGTTTCACCTCTGTTGCCTCTGTGTTAAGTCTGTTTGCCTCTATGTAAGTCTGTATGCTTCTGTTTCAGTCTGTTTGCCTCTGTTTAAGTCTGTTTGCCTCTGTGTGCCTCTGTTTGCCTCTGTTTTAAGTCTGTTTGCCTCTGTTTCAGTCTGTTTGCCTCTCTTTAAGTCTGTTTGCCTCTGTGTAAGTCTATTTGCCTCTGTTTCACTCTGTTTGCCTCTGTTTTCACTCTGTTTGCCTCTGTTTCACTCTGTTTACCTCTGTTTCACTCTTTTGGCCTATGTTTGCCTCTGTTTAAAGTCCTGTTTGCCTCTATTTAAGTCTGTTATGCCTCTGTTTCTGTCTGTGTGCCTCTGTTTCAGTCTGTTTGCCTCTGTTTTAGTCTATTTGCCTCTGTTTCATTCTGTTTGCCTCTGTTCACTCTTTATGCCTCTGATTCACTCTTTATGCCCTCCGTTTCACTCTGTTTAACTCTTTTTAAATCTGTTTCCCCTCTGTTTGTCTCTGTTTGCTTCTGTTTGCCTCCGTTTGCCTCTGATTGCCTCTGTTTGCCTCTGTCTGCCTCTTTTTAAGTCTGTTTGCCTCTGTTTAAGTCTGTTTGCCTCTGTTTAAGTCCTGTTTGCCTTTGTTTAAGTCTGTTAGCCTCTGTTTAAGTCTGTTTGCCTCTGTTTCACTCTTTTTGCCGCTGTTTGCCTCTGTTTGCCTCTGTTTCAGTCTGTTTGCCTCTGTTTCAATCTGTTTGCCTCTGTTTCACTCTGTTTGCCTCTGTTTCGCTCTTTTTGCCTCTGTTTGTCTCTGTTTAAGTCTGTTTGCCTCTGTTTAAGTCTGTTTGCCTCTGTTTTCAGTCTGTTTGCCTCTGTTTCAGTCTGTTTGCCTCTGTTTCACTCTGTTTGCCTCTGTTTCACTCTGTTTCCCTCTGTTTCTCTTCTGTTTGCCTTCTGTTTCATTCTGTTTGCCTCTGTTTCATTCTGTTTGCCTCTGTTTAAGTCTGTTTGCCTCTGTTTAAGTCTGTTTGCCTCTGTTTAAGTCTGTTTGCCTCTGTTTCACTCTGTTTGCCTCTGTTTCAATCTGTTTGCCTCTGTTTAATCCTGTTTGCCTCTGTTTGCTCTGTTTGGCTCTGTTTGCCTCTGTTTGCCTCTGTTTGCCCACTGTTTGCTTCTGTTTGCCTCTGTTTAAGTCTGTTTGCCTCTCTTTAAGTCTGTTTGCCTCTGTGTAAGTCTATTTGCCTCTCTTTAAGTCTGTTTGCCTCTGTTTCACTCTATTTGCCCCTGTTTAAGTCTGTTTGCCTCTGTTTCACTCTGTTTGCCTCTGTTTCACTCTGTTTGCCTCTGTTTCACTCTGTTTGCCTCTGTTTCACTCTTTTTGCCTATGTTTGCCTCTGTTTAAAGTCTGTTTGCCTCTATTGCAGTCTGTATGCCTCTGTTTCAGTCTGTGTGCCTCTGTTTCAGTCTGTTTGCCTCTCGTTTTAGTCTATTTGCCTCTGTTTCCCCTCTTTTTGCCCTCTGATTCACTCTTTATGGCTCTGTTTCACTCTGCTTAACTCTGTTTAAGCTCTGTTTGCCTCTGTTTGCCTCTGTTTAACCCTGTTTGCCTCCGTTTGCCTCTGTTTGCCTCTGTTTGCCTCTGTGTGCCCTCTGTTTGCCTCTGTTTGCCTCTTTTTTAAGTCTGTTTGCCTCTGTTTCACTCTATTTGCCCTGTTTAAGTCTGTTTGCCTCTGCTTCACTCTGTTTGCCTCTGTTTCACTCTGTTTGCCTCTGTTTCACTCTGTTTACCTTTGTTTCACTCTTTTTTGCCTATGTTTGCCTCTGCTTTAAGTCTGTTTGCCCTCTATTTAAGTCTGTATGCCTCTGTTTCAGTCTGTGTGCCTCTGTTTCAGTCTGTTTGCCTCTGTTTTAGTCTATTTGCCTCTGTTTCATTCTGTTTGCCTCTGTTTCACTCTTTTTGCCTCTGATTCACTCCTTATGCCTCCGTTTCACTCTGTTTAACTCTTTTAAATTCTGTTTCCCTCTGTTTGTCTCTGTTTGCTTCTGTTTGCCTCCGTTTGCCTCTGATTGCCTCTGATTGCCTCTGTTCCCTCTGTTTGCCTCTGTCTGCCTCTTTTTAAGTCTGTTTGCCTCTGTTTAAGTCTGTTTGCCTCTGTTTAAGTCTGTTTGCCTCTGTTTAAGTCTGTTTGCCTCTGTTTCAGTCTGTTTGCCTCTGTTTTCAGTCTGTTTGCATCTGTTTCATTCTGTTTGCCTCTGTTTCACTCTTTTTGCCTCTGATTCACTCTTTATCCCTCCGTTTCACTCTGTTTTAAACTCTTTTTAAATCTGTTTCCCTCTGTTTGTCTCTGTTTGCTTCTGTTTGCCTCCGTTTGTTTCTGATTGCCTCTGTTGCCTCTGTTTGCCTCTGTCCTGCCTCTTTTTAAGTCTTTTTGCCGTTGTTTAAATCTGTTTGCCTCTGTTTAAGTCTGTTTGCCACTGTTGAAGTCTGCTTGCCTCTGTTTCAGTCTGTTTGTCTCTGTTTAAGTCTGTTTGCCTCTGTTTCACTCTGTTTGCCTCTGTTTTGCCTCTGTTTGCCTCTGTTTCGCTCTGTTTGCCTCGGTTTCACTCTGTTTGCCCTCTGTTTCACTCTGTTTGTCTCTGTTTCACTCTGTTTGCCTCTGTTTCACTCTGTTTGCCTCTGTTTCTCTCTGTTTGCCTCTGTTTCACTCTGTTTGCCTCTGTTTCAGGCTGTTTGCCTCTGTTTCACTCTGTTTGCCTCTGTTTGCCTCTGTTTATACTCTGTTTGCCGCTGTTTCACTCACGTTTGGCCTCTGTTTTCACTCTGTTTGCCTCTGATTCACTCTGTTTGCCTCTGTTTAAAGTCTGTTTGCCTTTGTTTGCCTCTGATTAAAGTCTGTTTGCCTCTGTTTAAGTCTGTTTGCCTCTGTTTAAGTCTGTTTGCCTCTGTTTAAGTCTGTTTGCCTCTGTTTCACTCTGTTTGCCTCTGTTTCACTCTGTTTCCCTCTGTTTCGCTCTTTTTGCCTCTGTTTGCCTCTGTTTAAGTCTGTTTGCCTCTGTTTCAGTCTGTTTGCCTCTGTATCACTCGGTTTGCCTCTGGTTTCACTCTGTTTGCCTCTGTTTAAGTCTGTTTGCCTCTGTTTAAGTCTGTTATCCCTCTGTTTCACTCTGTTTGCCTCTGTTGCACTCTGTTTGCCTCTGTTTAATCCTGTTTGCCTCTGTTTCACTCTTTTTGCCTATGGTTGCCCTCTGTTTAAGTCTGTTTGCCTCTATTTTAGTCTGTATGCCCTCTGTTTCAGTCTGTGTGCCTCTGTTTCAGTCTGTTTGCCTCTGTTTTAGTCTATTTGCCTCTGTTTCATTCTGTTTGCCTCTGTTTCACTCTTTTTGCCGCTGTTTGCCTCTGTTTGCCTCTGTTTCAGTCTGTTTTCCTCTGTTTAAGTCTGTTTGCCTCTGTTTAAGTCTGTTTGCCTCTGTTTTAAGTCTGTTTGCCTTTGTTTAAGTCTGTTTGCCTCTGCTAAGTCTGTTTGCCTCTGTTTAAGTCTGTTTGCCTCTGTTTCAGTCTGTTTGCCTCTGTTTCACTCTGTTTGCCTCTGTTTCACTCTGTTGCCTCCTGTTTAAGTCTGTTTGCCTTTGTTTGCCTCTGATTAAGTCTGTTTGCCTCTGTTTAAGTCTGTTTGCCTCTGTTTAAGTCTGTTTGCCTCTGTTTAAGTCTGTTTGCCTCTGTTTCACTCTGTTTGCCTCTGTTTCACTCTGTTTTGCCTCTGTTTCGCTCTTTTTGCCTCTGTTTGCCTCTGTTTAAGTCTGTTTGCCTCTGTTTTCAGTCTGTTTGGCCTCTGTATCACTCGGTTTGCCTCTGTTTCACTCTGTTTGCCTCTGTTTAAGTCTGTTTGCCTCTGTTTAAGGTCTGTTTCCCTCTGTTTCACTCTGTTTGCCTCTGTTGCACTCTGTTTGCCTCTGTTTAATCCTGTTTGCCTCTGTTTCACTCTTTTTGCCTATGTTTGCCTCTGTTTTAAGAGTCTGTTTTGCCTCTATTTAAGTCTGTATGCCTCTGTTTCAGTCTGTGTGCCTCTGTTTCAGTCTGTTTGCCTCTGTTTTAGTCTATTTGCCTCTGTTTCATTCTGTTTGCCTCTGTTTCACTCTTTTTGCCGCTGTTTGCCTCTGTTTGCCTCTGTTTCAGTCTGTTTTCCTCTGTTTAAGTCAGTTTGCCTCTGTTAAGTCTTTGCCTCTGTTTAAGTCTGTTTGCCTTTGTTTAAGTCTGTTTGCCTCTGCTAAGTCTGTTTGCCTCTGTTTAAGTCTGTTTGCCTCTGTTTCAGTCTGTTTGCCTCTGTTTCAGTCTGTTTGCATCTGTTTCATTCTGCTTGCCTCTGTTTCACTCTTTTTGCCTCTGATTCACTCTTTATGCCTCCGTTTCACTCTGTTTAACTCTTTTTAAATCTGTTTCCCTCTGTTTGTCTCTGTTTGCTTCTGTTTGCCTCTGTCTGCCTCTTTCTAAGTCTGTTTGCCGTTGTTTAAATCTGTTTGCCTCTGTTTAAGTCTGTTTGCCTCTGTTTAAGTCTGTTTGCCTTTGTTTGCCTCTGATTAAGTCTGTTTGCCTCTGTTTAAGTCTGTTTGCCTCTGTTTAAGTCTGTTTGCCTCTGTTTAAGTCTGTTTGCCTCTGTTTCACTCTGTTTGCCTCTGTTTCACTCTGTTTGCCTCTGTTTCGCTCTTTTTGCCTCTGTTTGCCTCTGTTTAAGTCTGTTTGCCTCTGTTTCAGTCTGTTTGCCTCTGTATCACTCGGTTTGCCTCTGTTTCACTCTGCTTGCCTCTGTTTAAGTCTGTTTGCCTCTGTTTAAGTCTGTTTCCCTCTGTTTCACTCTGTTTGCCTCTGTTGCACTCTGTTTGCCTCTGTTTAATCCTGTTTGCCTCTGTTTCACTCTTTTTGCCTATGTTTGCCTCTGTTTAAGTCTGTTTGCCTCTATTTTAGTCTGTATGCCTCTGTTTCAGTCTGTGTGCCTCTGTTTCAGTCTATTTGCCTCTGTTTTAGTCTATTTGCCTCTGTTTCATTCTGTTTGCCTCTGTTTCACTCTTTTTGCCGCTGTTTGCCTCTGTTTGCCTCTGTTTCAGTCTGTTTTCCTCTGTTTAAGTCTGTTTGCCTCTGTTTAAGTCTGTTTGCCTCTGTTTAAGTCTGTTTGCCTTTGTTTAAGTCTGTTTGCCTCTGCTAAGTCTGTTTGCCTCTGTTTAAGTCTGTTTGCCTCTGTTTCAGTCTGTTTGCCTCTGTTTCACTCTGTTTGCCTCTGTTTCACTCTGTTTGCCTCTGTTTAAGTCTGTTTGCCTTTGTTTGCCTCTGATTAAGTCTGTTTGCCTCTGTTTAAGTCTGTTTGCCTCTGCTTTAAGTCTGTTTGCCTCTGTGTTTAAGTCTGTTTGCCTCTGTTTCACTCTGTTTGCCTCTGTTTCACTCTGTTTGCCTCTGTTTCGCTCTTTTTGCCTCTGTTTGCCTGCTGTTTAAGTCTGTTTGCCTCTGTTTCAGTCTGTTTGCCTCTGTATCACTCGGTTTGCCTCTGTTTCACTCTGTTTGCCTCTGTTTAAGTCTGTTTGCTCTGTTTAAGTCTGTTTCCTCTGTTTCACTCTGTTTGCCTCTGTTGCACTCTGTTTGCCTCTGTTTAACTCCTGTTTGGCCTCTGTTTCACTCTTTTTGCCTATGTTTGCCTCTGTTTAAGTCTGTTTGCCTCTATTTAAGTCTGTATGCCTCTGTTTCAGTCTGTGTGCCTCTGTTTCAGTCTGTTTGCCTCTGTTTTAGTCTATTTGCCTCTGTTTCATTCTGTTTGCCTCTGTTTCACTCTTTTTATCGCTGTTTGCC
Organism: Isurus oxyrinchus; assembly: GCA_026770705.1. Classification (NCBI taxonomy): domain Eukaryota; kingdom Metazoa; phylum Chordata; class Chondrichthyes; order Lamniformes; family Lamnidae; genus Isurus; species Isurus oxyrinchus. The sequence goes on from JANJGN010005262.1 coordinate 7,976, forward strand.
TCTGTTTGCCTCTGTTTCAGTCTGTTTTCCTCTGTTTAAGTCTGTTTGCCTCTGTTTAAGTCTGTTTGCCTCTGTTTAAGTCTGTTTGCCTTTGTTTAAGTCTGGTTTGCCTCTGCTAAGTCTGTTTGCCTCTGTTTAAGTCTGTTTGCCTCTGTTTCAGTCTGTTTGCCTCTGTTTCAGTCTGTTTGCATCTGTTTCATTCTGCTTGCCTCTGTTTCACTCTTTTTTGCCTCTGATTCACTCTTTATGCCTCCGTTTCACTCTGTTTAACTCTTTTTAAATCTGTTTCCCTCTGTTTGTCTCTGTTTGCTTCTGTTTGCCTCTGTCTGCCTCTTTCTAAGTCTGTTTGCCGTTGTTTAAATCTGTCTTGCCTCTGTTTAAGTCTGTTTGCCTCTGTTTAAGTCTGTTTGTCCTCTGTTTAAGTCTGTTTGCCTCTGTTTCAGTCTGTTTGTCTCTGTTTAAGTCTGTTTGCCTCTGTTTCACTCTGTTTGCCTCTGTTTGCCTCTTTTTGCATCTGTTTCACTCTGTTTGCCTCGGGTTTCACTCTGTTTGCCTCTGTTTCCTCTGTTTGTCTCTGTTTCACTCTGTTTGCCTCTGTTTCACTCTGTTTGCCTCTGTTTCTCTCTGTTTGCCTCTGTTTCACTCTGTTTGCCTCTGTTTCACTCTGTTTGCCTCTTGTTTCACTCTGTTTGCCTCTGTTTGCCTCTGTTTGCTTCTGTTTGCCTCTGTTTCACTCTGGGTTGCCTCTGTTTCACTCTGTTTGCCTCTGTTTCACTCTGTTTGCCTCTGTTTCACTCTGTTTGCCTCTGTTTAAGTCTGTTTGCCTCTGTTTCACTCTGTTTCACTCTGTTTGCCTCTGCTTGCCTCTGTTTGCTTCTGTTTGCCTCTGTTTCGCTCTGGTTGCCGTCTGTTTCACTCTGTTTGCCTCTGTTTAAGTCTGGTTTGCCTCTGTTTCACTCTGTTTCACTCTGTTTGCCTCTGCTTGCCTCTGTGTTGCTTCTGTTTGCCTCTGTTTCGCTCTGGTTGCCTCTGTTTCACTCTGTTTGCCTCTGTTTCACTCTGTTTGCCTCTGTTTAAGGTCTGTTTGCCTCTGTTTGCCTCTGATTAAGTCTGTTTGCCTCTGTTTAAGTCTGTTTGCCTCTGCTTAAGTCTGTTTGCCTCTGTTTAAGTCTGTTTGCGCTCTGTTTCTCACTCTGTTAGCCTCTGGTTTAAGTCTGTTTGGCCTCTGTTTAAGTCTGTTTGCCTCTGTTTCACTCTTTTTTGCCACTGTTTGCCTCTGGTTTGCCTCTGTTTCAGTCTGTTTGCCTCTGTTTCAGTCTGTTTGCCTCTGTTTAAGTCTGTTTGCCTCTGTTTAAGTCTGTTTGCCTCTGTTTAAGTCTGTTTGCCTCTGTTTAAGTCTGTTTGCCTCTGTTTAAGTCTGTATGCCTCTGTTTAAGTCTGTTTGCCTTTGTTTAAGCCTGTTTGCCTCTGCCAAGTCTGTTTGCCTCTGTTTAAGTCTGTTTGCCTCTGTTTCAGTCTGTTTGCCTCTGTTTCAGTCTGTTTGCATCTGTTTCATTCTGTTTGCCTGTGTTTCACTCTCTTTTGCCTCTGATTCTCTCTTTATGCCTCCGTTTCACTCTGTTTAACTCTTTTTAAATCTGTTTCCCTCTGTTTGTCTCTGTTTGCTTCTGTTTGCCTCCGTTTGCCTCTGATTGCCTCTGTTTGCCTCTGTTTGCCTCTGTCTGCCTCTTTTTAAGTCTGTTTGCCGTTGTTTAAATCTCTTTGCCTCTGTTTAAGTCTGTTTGCCACTGTTTAAGTCTGTTTGCCACTGTTTAAGTCTGTTTGCCTCTGTTTCAGTCTGTTTGTCTCTGTTTAAGTCTGTTTGCCTCTGTTTCACTCTGTTTGCCTCTGTTTGCCTCTGTTTCACTCTGTTTGCCTCGGTTTCACTCTGTTTGCCTCTGTTTCACTCTGTTTGTCTCTGTTTCACTCTGTTTGCCTCTGTTTCACTCTGTTTGCCTCTGTGTTCTCTCTGTTTGCCTCTGTTTCACTCTGTTTGCCTCTGTTTCAGGCTGTTTGCCTCTGTTTCGCTCTGTTTGCCTCTGTTTGCCTCTGTTTGCTTCTGTTTGCCCTCTGTTTCACTCTGGTTGCCTCTGTTTCACTCCGTTTGCCTCTGTTTCACTCTGTTTGCCTCTGTTTCACTCTGTTTGCCTCTGGTTTAAGTCTGTTTGCCTCTGTTTGCCTCTGATTAAGTCTGTTTGCCTCTGTTTAAGTCTGTTTGCCTCTGTTTAAGTCTGTTTGCCTCTGTTTAAGTCTGTTTGCCTCTGTTTCACTCGTTTTGCCTCTGTTTCACTCTGTTTGCCTCTGTTTCGCTCTTTTTGCCTCTGTTTGTCTCTGTTTAAGTCTGTTTGCCTCTGTTTAAGTCTTTTTGCCTCTGTTTCAGTCTGTTTGCCTCTGTTTCAGCTCGGTTTGCCTCTGCTTAAGTCTGTTTGCCTCTGCCTTAACGTCTGTTTGCCTCTGTTTAAGTCTGTTTGCCTCTGTTTAAGTCTGTTTGCCTCTGGTTTAAGTCTGTTTGCCTCTGTTTAAGTCTGTTTGCCTCTGTTTCACTCTGTTTGCCTCTGTGTTCAGGCTGTTTGCCTCTGTTACACTCTGTTTGCCTTCTGTTTGCCTCTGTTTGCTTCTGTTTGCCTCTGTTTTACTCTGTTTGCCTCTGTTTCACTCCGTTTGAATCTGTTTCACGCTGTTTGCCTCAGTTTCACTCTGTTTGCCTCTGTTTCGCTCTTTTTGCCTCTGTCTCTGTTTAAGTCTGTTTGCCTCTGTTTAAGTCTGTTTGCCTCTGTTTCAGTCTGTTTGCCTCTGTATCACTCGGTTTGCCTCTGTTTCACTCTGTTTGCCTCTGTTTAAGTCTGTTTGCCTCTGTTTAAGTCTGTTTTGCCTCTGTTTCACTCTGTTTGCCTCTGTTTAAGTCTGTTTGCCTCTGTTTAAGTCTGTTTGCCTCTGTTTCACTCTTTTTGCCGCTGTTTGCCTCTGTTTGCATCTGTTTCAGTCTGTTTGCCTCTGTTTAAGTCTGTTTGGCCTCTGTTTAAGTCTGTTTTGCCTCTGTTTAAGTCTGTTTGCCTCTGTTTAAGTCTGTTTGCCTCTGTTTAAGTCTGTTTGCCTCTGTTTAAGTCTGTTTGCCTTTGTTTAAGTCTGTTTGCCTCTGCTAAGTCTGTTTGCCTCTGTTTAAGTCTGTTTGCCTCTGTTTCAGTCTGTTTGCCTCTGTTTAAGTCTGTTTGCCTCTGTTTAAGTCTGTTTGCCTCTGTTTAAGTCTGTTTGCCTCTGTTTAAGTCTGTTTGCCTTTGTTTAAGTCTGTTTGCCTCTGCTAAGTCTGTTTGCCTCTGTTTAAGTCTGTTTGCCTCTGTTTCAGTCTGTTTGCCTCTGTTTCAGTCTGCTTGCATCTGTTTCATTCTGTTTGCCTGTGTTTCACTCTTTTTGCCTCTGATTCTCTCTTTATTGCCTCCGTTTCACTCTGTTTAACTCTTTTTAAATCTGATTCGCTCTGTTGTCTCTGTTTGCTTCTGTTTGCCTCCGTTTGCCTCTGATTGCCTCTGTTTGCCTCTGTCTGCCTCTTTTTAAGTCTGTTTGCCGTTGTTTAAATCTGTTTGCCTCTGTTTAAGTCTGTTTGCCACTGTTTAAGTCTGTTTGCCACTGTTTAAGTCTGTGTTGCCTCTGTTTCAGTCTGTTTGTCTCTGTTTAAGTCTGTTTGCCTCTGTTTCACTCTGTTTGCCTCTGTTTGCCTCTGTTTGCCTCTGTTTCACTCTGTTTGCCTCGGTTTCACTCTGTTTGCCTCTGTTTCACTCTGTTTGTCTCTGTTTCACTCTGTTTGCCTCTGTTTCACTCTGTTTGCCTCTGTTTCTCTCTGTTTGCCTCTGTTTCACTCTGTTTGCCTCTGTTTCAGGCTGTTTGCCTCTGTTTCACTCTGTTTGCCTCTGTTTGCCTCTGTTTGCTTCTGTTTGCCTCTGTTTCACTCTGGTTGCCTCTGTTTCACTCCGTTTGCCTCTGTTTCACTCTGTTTGCCTCTGTTTCACTCTGTTTGCCTCTGTTTAAGTCTGTTTGCCTCTGTTTGCCTCTGATTAAGTCTGTTTGCCTCTGTTTAAGTCTGTTTGCCTCTGTTTAAGTCTGTTTGCCTCTGTTTAAGTCTGTTTGCCTCTGTTTCACTCGTTTTGCCTCTGTTTCACTCTGTTTGCCTCTGTTTCGCTCTTTTTGCCTCTGTTTGTCTCTGTTTAAGTCTGTTTGCCTCTGTTTAAGTCTTTTTGCCTCTGTTTCAGTCTGTTTGCCTCTGTTTCACTCGGTTTGCCTCTGCTTAAGTCTGTTTGCCTCTGCTTAAGTCTGTTTGCCTCTGTTTAAGTCTGTTTGCCTCTGTTTATGTCTGTTTGCCTCTGTTTCACTCTGTTTGCCTCTGTTTCAGGCTGTTTGCCTCTGTTACACTCTGTTTGCCTCTGTTTGCCTCTGTTTGCTTCTGTTTGCCTCTGTTTTACTCTGTTTGCCTCTGTTTCACTCCGTTTGCCTCTGTTTCACGCTGTTTGCCTCAGTTTCACTCTGTTTGCCTCTGTTTCGCTCTTTTTGCCTCTGTTTGTCTCTGTTTAAGTCTGTTTGCCTCTGTTTAAGTCTGTTTGCCTCTGTTTCAGTCTGTTTGCCTCTGTATCACTCGGTTTGCCTCTGTATCACTCGGTTTGCCTCTGTTTCACTCTGTTTGCCTCTGTTTAAGTCTGTTTGCCTCTGTTTCACTCTGTTTGCCTCTGTTGCACTCTGTTTGCCTCTGTTTAATCCTGTTTGCCTCTGTTTGCCTCTGTTTGCCTCTGTTTGGCTCTGTTTGCCTCTGTTTGCCTCTGTTTGCCTCTGTTTAAGTCTGTTTGCCTCTGTGTAAGTCTATTTGCCCCTGTTTAAGTCTGTTTGCCTCTGTTTCACTCTTTTTGCCTCTTTTTCACTCTGTTTGCCTCTGTTTCACTCTGTTTGCCTCTGTTTCACTCTGTTTGCCTCTGTTTCACTCTGTTTGCCTCTGTTTCACTCTTTTTGCCCTTGTTTGCCTCTGTTTAAGTCTGTTTGCCTCTATTTAAGTCTGTAGGCCTCTGTTTCAGTCTGTGTGCCTCTGTTTCAGTCTGTTTGCCTCTGTTTTAGTCTATTTGCCTCTGTTTCATTCTGTTTGCCTCTGTTTCACTCTTTTTGCCTCTGATTCACTCTTTATGCCTCCGTTTCACTCTGTTTAACTCTTTTTAAATCTGTTTCCCTCTGTTTGTCTCTGTTTGCTTCTGTTTGCCTCCGTTTGCCTCTGATTGCCTCTGTTTGCCTCTGTTTCCCTCTGTCTGCCTCTTTTTAAGTCTGTTTGCCTCTGTTTAAGTCTGTTTGCCTCTGTTTAAGTCTGTTTGCCTCTGTTTAAGTCTGTTTGCCTCTGTTTCACTCTTTTTGCCGCTGTTTGCCTCTGTTTGCCTCTGTTTCAGTCTGTTTTCCTCTGTTTAAGTCTGTTTGCCTCTGTTTAAGTCTGTTTGCCTCTGTTTAAGTCTGTTTGCCTTTGTTTAAGTCTGTTTGCCTCTGCTAAGTCTGTTTGCCTCTGTTTAAGTCTGTTTGCCTCTGTTTCAGTCTGTTTGCCTCTGTTTCAGTCTGTTTGCATCTGTTTCATTCTGTTTGCCTCTGTTTCACTCTTTATGCCTCCGTTTCACTCTGTTTAACTCTTTTTAAATCTGTTTCCCTCTGTTTGTCTCTGTTTGCTTCTGTTTGCCTCTGTCTGCCTCTTTCTAAGTCTGTTTGCCGTTGTTTAAATCTGTTTGGCTCTGTTTAAGTCTGTTTGCCACTGTTTAAGTCTGTTTGCCTCTGTTTCAGTCTGTTTGTCTCTGTTTAAGTCTGTTTGCCTCTGTTTCACTCTGTTTGCCTCTGTTTGCCTCTTTTTGCATCTGTTTCACTCTGTTTGCCTCGGTTTCACTCTGTTTGCCTCTGTTTCACTCTGTTTGTCTCTGTTTCACTCTGTTTGCCTCTGTTTCACTCTGTTTGCCTCTGTTTCACTCTGTTTGCCTCTGTTTGCCTCTGTTTGCTTCTGTTTGCCTCTGTTTCACTCTGGTTGCCTCTGTTTCACTCTGTTTGCCTCTGTTTCACTCTGTTTGCCTCTGTTTAAGTCTGTTTGCCTCTGTTTCACTCTGTTTGCCTCTGTTTGCCTCTGTTTGCTTCTGTTTGCCTCTGTTTCGCTCTGGTTGCCTCTGTTTCACTCTGTTTGCCTCTGTTTCACTCTGTTTGCCTCTGTTTCACTCTGTTTGCCTCTGTTTAAGTCTGTTTGCCTCTGTTTGCCTCTGATTAAGTCTGTTTGCCTCTGTTTAAGTCTGTTTGCCTCTGCTTAAGTCTGTTTGCCTCTGTTTAAGTCTGTTTGCCTCTGTTTCACTCTGTTTGCCTCTGTTTAAGTCTGTTTGCCTCTGTTTAAGTCTGTTTGCCTCTGTTTCACTCTTTTTGCCGCTGTTTGCCTCTGTTTGCCTCTGTTTCAGTCTGTTTGCCTCTGTTTAAGTCTGTTTGCCTCTGTTTAAGTCTGTTTGCCTCTGTTTAAGTCTGTTTGCCTCTGTTTAAGTCTGTTTGCCTCTGCTAAGTCTGTTTTTCCCTCTGTTTAAGTCTGCTGCCTCTGTTTAAGTCTGTTTGCCTCTGTTTAAGTCTGTTTGCCTTTGTTTAATTCTGTTTGCCTCTGCTAAGTCTGTTTGCCTCTGTTTAAGTCTGTTTGCCTCTGTTTCAGTCTGTTTGCCTCTGTTTCAGTCTGTTTGCATCTGTTTCATTCTGTTTGCCGCTGTTTCACTCTTTTTGCCTCTGATTCTCTCTTTATGCCTCCGTTTCACTCTGTTTAACTCTTTTTAAATCTGTTTCCCTCTGTTTGTCTCTGTTTGCTTCTGTTTGCCTCCGTTTGCCTCTGATTGCCTCTGTTTGCCTCTGTTTGCCTCTGTCTGCCTCTTTTTAAGTCTGTTTGCCGTTGTTTAAATCTGTTTGCCTCTGTTTAAGTCTGTTTGCCACTGTTTAAGTCTGTTTGCCACTGTTTAAGTCTGTTTGCCTCTGTTTCAGTCTGTTTGTCTCTGTTTAAGTCTGTTTGCCTCTGTTTCACTCTGTTTCACTCTGTTTGCCTCTGTTTGCCTCTGTTTGCCTCTGTTTTCTTCTGTTTCACTCTGTTTTACTCTGTTTGCCTCTGTTTCACTCCGTTTGCCTCTGTTTCACGCTGTTTGCCTCAGTTTCACTCTGTTTGCCTCTGTTTCGCTCTTTTTGCCTCTGTTTGTCTCTGTTTAAGTCTGTTTGCCTCTGTTTAAGTCTGTTTGCCTCTGTTTCAGTCTGTTTGCCTCTGTATCACTCGGTTTGCCTCTGTATCACTCGGTTTGCCTCTGTTTCACTCTGTTTGCCTCTGTTTAAGTCTGTTTGCCTCTGTTTCACTCTGTTTGCCTCTGTTGCACTCTGTTTGCCTCTGTTTAATCCTGTTTGCCTCTGTTTGCCTCTGTTTGCCTCTGTTTGCCTCTGTTTGGCTCTGTTTGCCTCTGTTTGCCTCTGTTTGCCTCTGTTTAAGTCTGTTTGCCTCTGTGTAAGTCTATTTGCCCCTGTTTAAGTCTGTTTGCCTCTGTTTCACTCTGTTTGCCTCTGTTTCACTCTGTTTGCCTCTGTTTCACTCTGTTTGCCTCTGTTTCACTCTGTTTGCCTCTGTTTCACTCTGTTTGCCTCTGTTTCACTCTTTTTGCCCTTGTTTGCCTCTGTTTAAGTCTGTTTGCCTCTATTTAAGTCTGTAGGCCTCTGTTTCAGTCTGTGTGCCTCTGTTTAAGTCTGTTTGCCTCTGTTTTAGTCTATTTGCCTCTGTTTCATTCTGTTTGCCTCTGTTTCACTCTTTTTGCCTCTGATTCACTCTTTATGCCTCCGTTTCACTCTGTTTAACTCTTTTTAAATCTGTTTCCCTCTGTTTGTCTCTGTTTGCTTCTGTTTGCCTCCGTTTGCCTCTGATTGCCTCTGTTTGCCTCTGTTTGCCTCTGTCTGCCACTTTTTAAGTCTGTTTGCCTCTGTTTAAGTCTGTTTGCCTCTGTTTAATTCTGTTTGCCTCTGTTTCACTCTTTTTGCCGCTGTTTGCCTCTGTTTGCCTCTGTTTCAGTCTGTTTTCCTCTGTTTAAGTCTGTTTGCCTCTGTTTAAGTCTGTTTGCCTCTGTTTAAGTCTGTTTGCCTTTGTTTAAGTCTGTTTGCCTCTGCTAAGTCTGTTTGCCTCTGTTTAAGTCTGTTTGCCTCTGTTTCAGTCTGTTTGCCTCTGTTTCAGTCTGTTTGCATCTGTTTCATTCTGTTTGCCTCTGTTTCACTCTTTATGCCTCCGTTTCACTCTGTTTAACTCTTTTTAAATCTGTTTCCCTCTGTTTGTCTCTGTTTGCTTCTGTTTGCCTCTGTCTGCCTCTTTCTAAGTCTGTTTGCCGTTGTTTAAATCTGTTTGGCTCTGTTTAAGTCTGTTTGCCACTGTTTAAGTCTGTTTGCCTCTGTTTCAGTCTGTTTGTCTCTGTTTAAGTCTGTTTGCCTCTGTTTCACTCTGTTTGCCTCTGTTTGCCTCTTTTTGCATCTGTTTCACTCTGTTTGCCTCGGTTTCACTCTGTTTGCCTCTGTTTCACTCTGTTTGTCTCTGTTTCACTCTGTTTGCCTCTGTTTCACTCTGTTTGCCTCTGTTTCACTCTGTTTGCCTCTGTTTGCCTCTGTTTGCTTCTGTTTGCCTCTGTTTCACTCTGGTTGCCTCTGTTTCACTCTGTTTGCCTCTGTTTCACTCTGTTTGCCTCTGTTTAAGTCTGTTTGCGTCTGTTTCACTCTGTTTGCCTCTGTTTGCCTCTGTTTGCTTCTGTTTGCCTCTGTTTCCCTCTGGTTGCCTCTGTTTCACTCTGTTTGCCTCTGTTTCACTCTGTTTGCCTCTGTTTCACTCTGTTTGCCTCTGTTTAAGTCTGTTTGCCTCTGTTTGCCTCTGATTAAGTCTGTTTGCCTCTGTTTAAGTCTGCTTGCCTCTGCTTAAGTCTGTTTGCCTCTGTTTAAGTCTGTTTGCCTCTGTTTCACTCTGTTTGCCTCTGTTTAAGTCTGTTTGCCTCTGTTTAAGTCTGTTTGCCTCTGTTTCACTCTTTTTGCCGCTGTTTGCCTCTGTTTGCCTCTGTTTCAGTCTGTTTGCCTCTGTTTAAGTCTGTTTGCCTCTGTTTAAGTCTGTTTGCCTCTGTTTAAGTCTGTTTGCCTCTGTTTAAGTCTGTTTGCCTCTGCTAAGTCTGTTTTTCCCTCTGTTTAAGTCTGCTGCCTCTGTTTAAGTCTGTTTGCCTCTGTTTAAGTCTGTTTGCCTTTGTTTAAGTCTGTTTGCCTCTGCTAAGTCTGTTTGCCTCTGTTTAAGTCTGTTTGCCTCTGTTTCAGTCTGTTTGCCTCTGTTTCAGTCTGTTTGCATCTGTTTCATTCTGTTTGCCGCTGTTTCACTCTTTTTGCCTCTGATTCTCTCTTTATGCCTCCGTTTCACTCTGTTTCACTCTTTTTAAATCTGTTTCCCTCTGTTTGTCTCTGTTTGCTTCTGTTTGCCTCCGTTTGCCTCTGATTGCCTCTGTTTGCCTCTGTTTGCCTCTGTCTGCCTCTTTTTAAGTCTGTTTGCCGTTGTTTAAATCTGTTTGCCTCTGTTTAAGTCTGTTTGCCACTGTTTAAGTCTGTTTGCCACTGTTTAAGTCTGTTTGCCTCTGTTTCAGTCTGTTTGTCTCTGTTTAAGTCTGTTTGCCTCTGTTTCACTCTGTTTCACTCTGTTTGCCTCTGTTTGCCTCTGTTTGCCTCTGTTTGCCTCTGTTTCACTCTGTTTGCCTCGGTTTCAAACTGTTTGCCTCTGTTTCACTCTGTTTGTCTCTGTTTCACTCTGTTTGCCTCTGTTTCACTCTGTTTGCCTCTGTTCCTCTCTGTTTGCCTCTGTTTCACTCTGTTTGCCTCTGTTTCAGGCTGTTTGCCTCTGTTTCAGGCTGTTTGCCTCTGTTTCACTCTGTTTGCCTCTGTTTGCCTCTGTTTGCTTCTGTTTGCCTCTGTTTCACTCTGGTTGCCTCTGTTTCACTCCGTTTGCCTCTGTTTCACTCTGTTTGCCTCTTTTCACTCTGGATGCCTCTGTTTAAGTCTGTTTGCCTCTGTTTGCCTCTGATTAAGTCTGTTTGCCTCTGTTTAAGTCTGTTTGCCTCTGTTTAAGTCTGTTTGCCTCTGTTTAAGTCTGTTTGCCTCTGTTTCACTCGTTTTGCCTCTGTTTCACTCTGTTTGCCTCTGTTTCGCTCTTTTTGCCTCTGTTTGTCTCTGTTTAAGTCTGTTTGCCTCTGTTTAAGTCTTTTTGCCTCTGTTTCAGTCTGTTTGCCTCTGTTTCACTCGGTTTGCCTCTGCTTAAGTCTGTTTGCCTCTGCTTAAGTCTGTTTTCCTCTGTTTAAATCTGTTTGCCTCTGTTTAAGTCTGTTTGCCTCTGTTTAAGTCTGTTTGCCTCTGTTTCAGTCTGTTTGCCTCTGTTTCAGGCTGTTTGCCTCTGTTACACTCTGTTTGCCTCTGTTTGCCTCTGTTTGCTTCTGTTTGCCTCTGTTTTACTCTGTTTGCCTCTGTTTCACTCCGTTTGCCTCTGTTTCACTCTGTTTGCCTCTGTTTCACTCTGTTTGCCTCTGTTTAAGTCTGTTTGCCTCTGTTTGCCTCTGATTAAGTCTGTTTGCCTCTGTTTAAGTCTGTTTGCCTCTGTTTAAGTCTGTTTGCCTCTGTTTAAGTCTGTTTGCCTCTGTTTAAGTCTGTTTGCCTCTGTTTCACTCTGTTTGCCTCTGTTTCGCTCTTTTTGCCTCTGTTTCGCTCTTTTTGCCTCTGCTTGTCTCTGTTTAAGTCTGTTTGCCTCTGTTTAAGTCTGTTTGCCTCTGTTTCAGTCTGTTTGCCTCTGTTTAAGTCTGTTAGCCTCTGTTTCACTCTGTTTGCCTCTGTTGCACTCTGTTTGCCTCTGTTTAATCCTGTTTGCCTCTGTTTGGCTCTGTTTGCCTCTGTTTGCCTCTGTTTGCCTCTGTTCGCCTCTGTTTGCCTCTGTTTGCCTCTGTTTGCCTCTGTTTAAGTCTGTTTGCCTCTCTTTAAGTCTGTTTGCCTCTGTGTAAGTCTATTTGCCTCTGTTTCACTCTGTTTGCCTCTGTTTCACTCGTTTGCCTCTGTTTCACTCTGTTTACCTCGGTTTCAATCTTTTGGCCTATGTTTGCTTCTGTTTCAGTCTGTTTGCCTCTATGTAAGTCTGTATGCCTCTGTTTCAGTCTGTTTGCCTCTGTTTAAGTCTGTTTGCCTCTGTTTGCCTCTGTTTGCCTCTGTTTAAGTCTGTTTGCCTCTGTTTAAGTCTGTTTGCCTCTCTTTAAGTCTGTTTGCCTCTGTGTAAGTCTATTTGCCTCTGTTTCACTCTGTTTGCCTCTGTTTCACTCTGTTTGCCTCTGTTTCACTCTTTATGCCTCCGTTTCAATCTGTTTAACTCTTTTTAAATCTGTTTCCCTCTGTTTGTCTCTGTTTGCTTCTGTTTGCCTCCGTTTGCCTCTGATTGCCTCTGTTTGCCTCTGTTTGCCTCTGTCTGCCTCTTTTTAAGTCTGTTTGCCTCTGTTTAAGTCTGTTTGCCTCTGTTTAAGTCTGTTTGCCTCTGTTTAAGTCTGTTTGCCTCTGTTTAAGTCTGTTTGCCTCTGTTTCACTCTTTTTGCCGCTGTTTGCCTCTGTTTCATTCTGTTTGCCTCTGTTTCATTCTGATTGCCTCTGTTTAAGTCTGTTTGCCTCTGTTTAAGTCTGTTTGCCTTTGTTTAAGTCTGTTTGCCTCTGCTAAGTCTGTTTGCCTCTGCTAAGTCTGTTTGCCTCTGTTTAAGTCTGTTTGCCTCTGTTTAAGTCTGTTTGCCTCTGTTTCAGTCTGTTTGCCTCTGTTTCAGTCTGTTTGCATCTGTTTCATTCTGTTTGCCTGTTTCACTCTTTTTGCCTCTGATTCTCTCTTTATGCCTCCGTTTCACTCTGTTTAACTCTTTTTAAATCTGTTTCCCTCTGTTTGTCTCTGTTTGCTTCTGTTTGCCTCCGTTTGCCTCTGATTGCCTCTGTTTGCCTCTGTTTGCCTCTGTCTGCCTCTTTTTAAGTCTGTTTGCCGTTGTTTAAATCTGTTTGCCTCTGGTTCAGTCTGTTTGTCTCTGTTTAAGTCTGTTTGCCTCTGTTTCACTCTGTTTGCCTCTGTTTGCCTCTTTTTGCATCTGTTTCACTCTGTTTGCCTCGGTTTCACTCTCTTTGCCTCTGTTTCACTCTGTTTGTCTCTGTTTCAATCTGTTTGCCTCTGTTTCACTCTGTTTGCCTCTGTTTCTCTCTGTTTGCCTCTGTTTCACTCTGTTTGCCTCTGTTTCAGGCTGTTTGCCTCTGTTTCACTCTGTTTGCCTCTGTTTGCCTCTGTTTGCTTCTGTTTGCCTCTGTTTCACTCTGGTTGCCTCTGTTTCACTCTCTTTGCCTCTGTTTCACTCTGTTTGTCTCTGTTTCAATCTGTTTGCCTCTGTTTCACTCTGTTTGCCTCTGTTTCTCTCTGTTTGCCTCTGTTTCACTCTGTTTGCCTCTGTTTCAGGCTGTTTGCCTCTGTTTCACTCTGTTTGCCTCTGTTTGCCTCTGTTTGCTTCTGTTTGCCTCTGTTTCACTCTGGTTGCCTCTGTTTCACTCCGTTTGCCTCTGTTTCACTCTGTTTGCCTCTGTTTCACTCTGTTTGCCTCGGTTTCACTCTCTTTGCCTCTGTTTCACTCTGTTTGTCTCTGTTTCAATCTGTTTGCCTCTGTTTCACTCTGTTTGCCTCTGTTTCTCTCTGTTTGCCTCTGTTTCACTCTGTTTGCCTCTGTTTCAGGCTGTTTGCCTCTGTTTCACTCTGTTTGCCTCTGTTTGCCTCTGTTTGCTTCTGTTTGCCTCTGTTTCACTCTGGTTGCCTCTGTTTCACTCCGTTTGCCTCTGTTTCACTCTGTTTGCCTCTGTTTCACTCTGTTTGCCTCTGTTTCACTCTGTTTGCCTCTGTTTAAGTCTGTTTGCCTCTGTTTGCCTCTGTTTAAGTCTGTTTGCCTCTGTTTAAGTCTGTTTGCCTCTGTTTAAGTCTGTTTGCCTCTGTTTAAGTCTGTTTGCCTCTGTTTAAGTCTGTTTGCCTCTGTTTCACTCTGTTTGCCTCTGTTTCGCTCTTTTTGCCTCTGTTTGTCTCTGTTTAAGTCTGTTTGCCTCTGTTTAAGTCTGTTTGCCTCTGTTTAAGTCTGTTTGCCTCTGTTTAAGTCTGTTTGCCTCTGTTTCACTCTGTTTGCCTCTGTTTCGCTCTTTTTGCCTCTGTTTGTCTCTGTTTAAGTCTGTTTGCCTCTGTTTAAGTCTGTTTGCCTCTGTTTAAGTCTGTTTGCCTCTGTTTAAGTCTGTTTGCCTCTGTTTCAATCTGTTGCCTCTGTTTCACTCTGTTTGCCTCTGTTTCGCTCTTTTTGCCTCTGTTTGTCTCTGTTTAAGTCTGTTAGCCTCTGTTTAAGTCTGTTTGCCTCTGTTTCAGTCTGTTTGCCTCTGTTTCAGTCTGTTTGCCTCTGTTTCACTCTGTTTGCCTCTGTTTAAGTCTGCTTGCCTCTGTTTAAGTCTGTTTGCCTCTGTTTAAGTCTGTTTGCCTCTGTTTGCCTCTGTTTGCCTCTGTTTAAGTCTGTTTGCCTCTGTTTAAGTCTGTTTGCCTCTCTTTAAGTCTGTTTGCCTCTGTGTAAGTCTATTTGCCTCTGTTTCACTCTGTTTGCCTCTGTTTCACTCTGTTTGCCTCTGTTTCACTCTGTTTACCTCTGTTTCACTCTTTTGGCCTATGTTTGCTTCTGTTTCAGTCTGTTTGCCTCTATGTAAGTCTGTATGCCTCTGTTTCAGTCTGTTTGCCTCTGTTTAAGTTTGTTTGCCTCTGTTTGCCTCTGTTTGCCTCTGTTTAAGTCTGTTTGCCTCTGTTTAAGTCTGTTTGCCTCTCTTTAAGTCTGTTTGCCTCTGTGTAAGTCTATTTGCCTCTGTTTCACTCTGTTTGCCTCTCTTTCACTCTTTTTACCTCTGATTCACTCTTTATGCCTCCGTTTCACTCTGTTTAACTCTTTTTAAATCTGTTTCCCTCTGTTTGTCTCTGTTTGCTTCTGTTTGCCTCCGTTTGCCTCTGATTGCCTCTGTTTGCCTCTGTTTGCCTCTGTCTGCCTCTTTTTAAGTCTATTTGCCTCTGTTTAAGTCTGTTTGCCTCTGTTTAAGTCTGTTTGCCTCTGTTTCACTCTTTTTGCCGCTGTTTGCCTCTGTTTCATTCTGTTTGCCTCTGTTTCATTCTGATTGCCTCTGTTTAAGTCTGTTTGCCTCTGTTTAAGTCTGTTTGCCTTTGTTTAAGTCTGTTTGCCTCTGCTAAGTCTGTTTGCCTCTGTTTAAGTCTGTTTGCCTCTGTGTAAGTCTATTTGCCTCTCTTTAAGTCTGTTTGCCTCTGTTTCACTCTATTTGCCCCTGTTTAAGTCTGTTTGCCTCTGTTTCAGTCTGTTTGCCTCTGTTTCAGTCTGTTTGCATCTGTTTCATTCTGTTTGCCTCTGTTTCACTCTTTTTGCCTCTGATTTACTCTTTATGCCTCCGTTTCACTCTGTTTAACTCTTTTTAAATCTGTTTCCCTCTGTTTGTCTCTGTTTGCTTCTGTTTGCCTCCGTTTGCCTCTGATTGCCTCTGTTTGCATCTGTTTGCCTCTGTCTGCCTCTTTCTATGTCTGTTTGCCGTTGTTTAAATCTGTTTGCCTCTGTTTAAGTCTGTTTGCCACTGTTTAAGTCTGTTTGCCTCTGTTTCAGTCTGTTTGTCTCTGTTTAAGTCTGTTTGCCTCTGTTTCACTCTGTTTGCCTCTGTTTGCCTCTTTTTGCATCTGTTTCACTCTGTTTGCCTCGGTTTCACTCTGTTTGCCTCTGTTTCACTCTGTTTGTCTCTGTTTCACTCTATTTGCCTCTGTTTCACTCTGTTTGCCTCTGTTTCTCTCTGTTTGCCTCTGTTTCACTCTGTTTGCCTCTGTTTCACTCTGTTTGCCTCTGTTTCACTCTGTTTCACTCTGTTTGCCTCTGTTTGCCTCTGTTTGCTTCTGTTTGCCTCTGTTTCGCTCTGGTTGCCTCTGTTTCACTCTGTTTGCCTCTGTTTCACTCTGTTTGCCTCTGTTTCACTCTGTTTGCCTCTGTTTCAGTCTGTTTGCCTCTGTTTGCCTCTGATTAAGTCTGTTTGCCTCTGTTTATGTCTGTTTGCCTCTGTTTAAGTCTGTTTGCCTCTGTTTAAGTCTGTTTGCCTCTGTTTAAGTCTGTTTGCCTCTGTTTAAGTCTGTTTGCCTCTGTTTCAATCTGTTGCCTCTGTTTCACTCTGTTTGCCTCTGTTTCGCTCTTTTTGCCTCTGTTTGTCTCTGTTTAAGTCTGTTAGCCTCTGTTTAAGTCTGTTTGCCTCTGTTTCAGTCTGTTTGCCTCTGTTTCAGTCTGTTTGCCTCTGTTTCACTCTGTTTGCCTCTGTTTAAGTCTGTTTGCCTCTGTTTAAGTCTGTTTGCCTCTGTTTAAGTCTGTTTGCCTCTGTTTGCCTCTGTTTGCCTCTGTTTAAGTCTGTTTGCCTCTGTTTAAGTCTGTTTGCCTCTCTTTAAGTCTGTTTGCCTCTGTGTAAGTCTATTTGCCTCTGTTTCACTCTGTTTGCCTCTGTTTCACTCTGTTTGCCTCTGTTTCACTCTGTTTACCTCTGTTTCACTCTTTTGGCCTATGTTTGCTTCTGTTTCAGTCTGTTTGCCTCTATGTAAGTCTGTATGCCTCTGTTTCAGTCTGTTTGCCTCTGTTTCAGTCTGTTTGCCTCTGTTTAAGTCTGTTTGCCTCTGTTTGCCTCTGTTTGCCTCTGTTTAAGTCTGTTTGCCTCTGTTTAAGTCTGTTTGCCTCTCTTTAAGTCTGTTTGCCTCTGTGTAAGTCTATTTGCCTCTGTTTCACTCTGTTTGCCTCTCTTTCACTCTTTTTGCCTCTGATTCACTCTTTATGCCTCCGTTTCACTCTGTTTAACTCTTTTTAAATCTGTTTCCCTCTGTTTGTCTCTGTTTGCTTCTGTTTGCCTCCGTTTGCCTCTGATTGCCTCTGTTTGCCTCTGTTTGCCTCTGTCTGCCTCTTTTTAAGTCTATTTGCCTCTGTTTAAGTCTGTTTGCCTCTGTTTAAGTCTGTTTGCCTCTGTTTCACTCTTTTTGCCGCTGTTTGCCTCTGTTTCATTCTGTTTGCCTCTGTTTCATTCTGATTGCCTCTGTTTAAGTCTGTTTGCCTCTGTTTAAGTCTGTTTGCCTTTGTTTAAGTCTGTTTGCCTCTGCTAAGTCTGTTTGCCTCTGTTTAAGTCTGTTTGCCTCTGTGTAAGTCTATTTGCCTCTCTTTAAGTCTGTTTGCCTCTGTTTCACTCTATTTGCCCCTGTTTAAGTCTGTTTGCCTCTGTTTCAGTCTGTTTGCCTCTGTTTCAGTCTGTTTGCATCTGTTTCATTCTGTTTGCCTCTGTTTCACTCTTTTTGCCTCTGATTTACTCTTTATGCCTCCGTTTCACTCTGTTTAACTCTTTTAAATCTGTTTCCCTCTGTTTGTCTCTGTTTGCTTCTGTTTGCCTCCGTTTGCCTCTGATTGCCTCTGTTTGCATCTGTTTGCCTCTGTCTGCCTCTTTCTATGTCTGTTTGCCGTTGTTTAAATCTGTTTGCCTCTGTTTAAGTCTGTTTGCCACTGTTTAAGTCTGTTTGCCTCTGTTTCAGTCTGTTTGTCTCTGTTTAAGTCTGTTTGCCTCTGTTTCACTCTGTTTGCCTCTGTTTGCCTCTTTTTGCATCTGTTTCACTCTGTTTGCCTCGGTTTC
>JANJGN010005263.1:0-24774 GCA_026770705.1 Isurus oxyrinchus
GGAGGCGGTGGGTGGGTGGGTGTGTTGGGCAGAGAGGGGATTAGGGATGGGTGGGTGGGGCTGAGAGGGGATGGGGTGGGTGGGTGGGTGGGGCTGAGAGGCGGGGGGAGGGTGGGTGGGCGGGGCTGAGAAGAGAGGGGGTGAGTGTTTGGGGTTGAGAGGGAAGGGGATGAGTGGGTGGGGGTGCTGAGAGGGGAGGGGGTGGGTGGGTGTGGGGGCTGAAATGGTAGTGGGTTGGTGGGGGGGGCTTAGAGGAGAGGGGGTGGGTTGGTGGGGGGGCTGAGAGGGGAGAGGGTGGTGGGTGGGTGGGTCTGAGAGGGGAGGTGGTGCGTGGGTGGGAGTGGCTGAGAGGGGAGGGGGTGGTGGTGAGTGGGGCTGAGAGGGGTGGTGTGGGTGGGTGGGGCTGAGAGGGGAGGGTGTGGGTGGGCTGGGAGGGGAGTGGGTGGGTGTGTGGGACTGAGAGGAGAGTGGGTGGGTTGGTGGGGCTGAGAGGGATGGGTGTGGGTGTGTGGGTGGGGTTGAGAGAGGACGGGGTGGGTGTGTGGATGGGGCTGAGAGGGTTGGGGTTGTGTGTGGCTGAGAGGGCTGTTGGTGGCTGGGTGGGGCTGTGTGGGGAGGGGGTGGGTGGGTGGGTGAGGCTGAGAGTGGAGGGGGTGTGTGGGTTGGTGGGTGGGTGGGGCTGAGAGGGGAGGGGGTATGTGGGTCGGTGGGTGGGAGGGGCTGAGAGGGGAGGGGGTGGGTGGGTGGGAGGGGCTGAGAGGGGAGGGGGTGGGTGGGTGGGTGGGGCTGAGAGGGGAGGGCGAGGGTGGGTGGGAGGGGAGGGTGAGGGTGGGTGGGTTGGGCTCAGAGGGGAGAGGGTGTGTGGGTGGGTTGGGCTGAGAGGGGAGGGGGTGGGTGGGGTAGTGAGGGGAGGTGTTGGTGCTAAGAGGGGAGGGAGAGGGTGGGGCTGAGAGGGGAGGGAGTGGGTGGGGCTGAGGGGAGCGGCTGGATGGGTGGGTGGGGCTGAGAGGGTGGGGTTGGGTGTGTGGGGCTCAGAGGTGATGGGGTGGGTGGGTGTTTGGGGCTGAGAGGGGAGGGGGTGGGTGGGTGGTTGGGGCTGAGAGGGGTGGGGGTATGTGGGTCATTGGGTGGGAGGGGCTGAGAGGGGAGGGAGTGGGAGGGTGGGTTTCGCTGAGTGTGGAGGGGGAGGGTGGATGGGAGGGCAGGGTGTGGCTGGGTGGGTAGGGCTGAGAGGGGAGAGGGGTGTGTGGGTGAGTTGTGCAGAGAGGGGATGGGGTGTCGGTGGTATGGGCTGAGAGGGCATGGGGGTGTGGCTGGGCGGGGCTGAGAGATGGGGGGAGGGTGGGTTGGCGGGGCTAAGAAGGGAGGGGGTAAGTGGGTGGGGCTGAGAGGGTAGGGGATGAGTGGGTAAGGGTGCTGAGAGCGGAGTGGGTGGGTGGGTGTGGGGGCTGAGGGGGGAGAGGGTGTGTGGGTGGGTTGGGCTGAGAGGGGAGGGGTTGGGTGGGTGGTTGGAGCTGAGAAGGGAGGGGGTGGGATTGCGGGTGGATGGGGCTGTAGGGGAGGGAGTGGATGGGTAGGTGGGGCTGCGAGGGGAGGGTGTTGGGGGTGGGTGGGGCTGAGAGGGGAACGGGGATGAGTGGGTGGGGGTGCTGAGAGGGGTGGGGTTATGTGGGTGGGTCTGAGAGGGGAGGGAGAGGGTGGGTGGGTGGGGCTGAGAATGGAGTTGGTGGGTGGGTGGGGTTGCTGAGGTTGAGTGGGTGGATGGTTGGGTGGGCTGAGAGGGGAGGGGTTGTGTGGGTGGGTGGTGCTGAGAGGGGTGGGGGTGTGTGGGTGGGGCTGAGAGTGGAGCGGGTGGCTGGGTGGGTGCGACTGAGAGGGGAGGGGGTGGGGCTGAAGGGGAAGGGGTGGTTGGTGGTTAGGTGGGGCTGAGAGGGGTGGGGGTGGGTGTGTGGGGCTCAGAGGTGATGGGTTGGGTTTGTGGGTGGGGCTCAGAGGGGAGCGGGTGGGTGGGCGGGTGGGGCTGAGAAGGGAGGGATTGGGTGGGTGGGTGGGGCTGAGAGGGGAGGGGGTGGGTGTGTGGGTGGGGCTCAGAGGGGAGGGGTTCTGTCGGTGGGTGGGGCTGAGAGGGGAGGGGGTGGGTTGGTGGATGGGGCTGAGAGGGTGGGGTGAGTGGGTGGGGTTGGTGGGGCTGAGATGGGTGGGGCTGGATTGGTGGATGGGTTGGGCTGAGAGTGAAGAGGCTGGGTGGGTGGGGCTGCGAGTGTATGGGGGGTGGCTAGGCGGGGCTGAGATTGGAGGGGCTGAGAGAGGATGGAGTGTGTGGGTGGGTGGGGCTGAGAGGGGAGGGGGGTGGGTGGGTTGGTGGGGCTGAGTGGGGAGGGTGTGGGTGGGTGGGTGGGTGGGGCTGAGAGGAGAGGAGGTGAGTGGCTGGGTGGGTTGGGCTGAGAGGGGAGGTGGTGGGTGAGTGGGCAGGGCTGAGAAGACAGGGGGTGAGTGTGTGGGCTGAGAGGGGAGGGGATGAGTGGGTGTGGGAGCTGAAATGGTAGTGGCTGGGTGGAGGGGGGCTTAGAGGGGAGGGGGTGGGTTGGTGGGGGGCTGAGAGGTGAGGGGGTGGGTTGGTGGTTGGGGCTGAGAGGGGAGGTGGTGGGTGGGTGGGAGTGGCTGAGAGGGGAGGGGGTGGTGGTGGGTGGGGCTGAGAGGGGTGGTGGTGGGTGAGTGGGTGGGGCTGAGAGTGGTGGGTGTGGGTGTGTGGGTGGGGTTGAGAGAGGACGGGGTGGGTGTGTGGATGGGGCTGAGAGGGTTGGGGTTGTGTGTAGCTGAGAGGGCTGTTGGTGGCTGGGTGGGGCTGTGTGGGGAGGGGGTGGGTGGGTGGTGGGGGCTGAGAGGGGAGGAGGTGGGTGGGTGGGTGGTGCTGAGAGGGGTGGGGGTGGATGGGAGGGTGGGTTGTGCTGAGAGTGAAGGGGCTGGGTGGGAGGGGTTGCGAGGGGATGATGTGGGTGGGTGGGTGGGGCTGAGACGGGAGGGGGCGGGTGGGTGGTGGGGCACAGAGGGGAGGGGGTGGGTGGGTGGGGCTGAGAGGGGAAGGGGTATGTGGGTCGGTGGGTGGGTGTTGCAGACAGGGGAGGAGGTGGGAGGGGCTGAGAGGGGAGGGGTTTTGTGGTGCTGAGATGGGAGGAGGTGGCTGGGTGGGTGGGTGGGGCTGAGAGGGGAGGGGTTATGTGGGTCGTTGGGTGGGAGGGTCTGAGAGGGGAGGGAGTGGGAGGGTGGGTTTCGCTGAGAGGGGAGTGCGAGGGTGGATGGGAGGGGAGGGTGTGGGTGGGTGGGTGGGGCTGAGAGGGGAGGTGGTGGGTGGGTGGGTTGTGCAGAGAGGGGTTGGGGAGTGGGTGGTATGAGCTGAGAGGGGATGGGGGTGGGTGGGCGGGGTTGAGAGGTGGGGGGAGGGTGGGTGGGCGGGGCTGAGAAGGGAGGGGGTGAGTGGGTGGGGCTGAGAGGCGAGGGGATGAGTGGGTGAGGATGCTGAGAGCGGAGTGGGTGGGTGGGTGTGGGGGCTGAGAGGGGAGGGGTTGGGTGGGTGGTTGGAGCTGAGAAGGGAGGGAGTGGGATTGCGGGTGGGTGGGGCTGTAGGGGAGGGAGTGGGTGGGTTGGTGGGGCTGAGAGGGGAGGGGGTATGTGGGTCGGTGGGTGGGTGTTGCAGACAGGGGAGGAGGTGGGAGGGGCTGAGAGGGGAGGGGCTGGGAGGGTGGGTGGGTCTGAGAGTGGAGGGGGTGGGTGTGGCTGAGAGGGGAGGGGCTGGGTAGTTGGGTGGGGCTGAGAGGGGAGGGTGTGGGTGGGTAGGTGGGGCTGCGAGGGGAGGGTGTTGGGGGGTGGGTGGGGCTGAGAGGGGAACGGGTGGATGTGTGTGGGGGGCTGAGAGGTCCGGGGGTGAGTGGGTGGGTGGGGCTGAGAGCAGAGTTGGTGGGTGGGTGGGGGGGCTGAGGTTGAGTGGGTGGATGGTTGGGTGGGCTGAGAGGGCAGGGGTTGTGTGGGTGGGTGGGTCTGAGAGGTGAGCGTGTGGGTGGGGCTGGGAGTGGTGGGGGTGTGTGGGTGCGGCTGAGAGTGGAGCGGGTGGGTGGGTGGGTGCAGCTGAGAGGGGAGGGGGTGGGGCTGAAGGGGAGGGGGTGGTTGGTGGTTAGGTGGGGCTGAGAGGGGAGAGGGTGGGTTGGTGGATGGGGCTGAGAGGGTAGGGGTGAGTGGGTGGGTGGGAGTGGGAGGAGAGGGGTGTTGGTGGGGCTGAGAGGGGAGGGGCTGGATGGGTGGGTGTGTTGGGCTGAGAGTGAAGGGGCTGGGTGGGTGGGGCTGCAAGTGTATGCGGGGTGGCTGGGTGGGGCTGAGAGGGGATGATGAGGGTGGCTGGGCGGGGCTGAGAGGGCAAGGGGAGGGTGGCTGGGCGGGGCTGAGATTGAAGGGGCTGAGAGAGGATGGAGTGTGTGGGTGGGTGGGGCTGAGAGGGGAGGGGGTGGGTGGGTTGGTGGGGCTGAGTGGGGAGGGTGTGGGTGGGTGGGTTAGTCTGAGAGGGGAGGGGATGAGTGGCTGGGTGGGTTGGGCAGAGAGGGGAGGCGGTGGGTGGGTGGGTGTGTTGGGCAGAGAGGGGATTAGGGATGGGTGGGTGGGGCTGAGAGGGGATGGGGTGGGTGGGTGGGTGGGTGGGGCTGAGAGGCGGGGGGAGGGTGGGTGGGCGGGGCTGAGAAGAGAGGGGGTGAGTGTTTGGGGTTGAGAGGGAAGGGGATGAGTGGGTGGGGGTGCTGAGAGGGGAGGGGGTGGGTGGGTGTGGGGGCTGAAATGGTAGTGGGTTGGTGGGGGGGGCTTAGAGGAGAGGGGGTGGGTTGGTGGGGGGGCTGAGAGGGGAGAGGGTGGTGGGTGGGTGGGTCTGAGAGGGGAGGTGGTGCGTGGGTGGGAGTGGCTGAGAGGGGAGGGGGTGGTGGTGAGTGGGGCTGAGAGGGGTGGTGTGGGGTGGGTGGGGCTGAGAGGGGAGGGTGTGGGTGGGCTGGGAGGGGAGTGGGTGGGTGTGTGGGACTGAGAGGAGAGTGGGTGGGTTGGTGGGGCTGAGAGGGATGGGTGTGGGTGTGTGGGTGGGGTTGAGAGAGGACGGGGTGGGTGTGTGGATGGGGCTGAGAGGGTTGGGGTTGTGTGTGGCTGAGAGGGCTGTTGGTGGCTGGGTGGGGCTGTGTGGGGAGGGGGTGGGTGGGTGGGTGAGGCTGAGAGTGGAGGGGGTGTGTGGGTTGGTGGGTGGGTGGGGCTGAGAGGGGAGGGGGTATGTGGGTCGGTGGGTGGGAGGGGCTGAGAGGGGAGGGGGTGGGTGGGTGGGAGGGGCTGAGAGGGGAGGGGGTGGGTGGGTGGGTGGGGCTGAGAGGGGAGGGCGAGGGTGGGTGGGAGGGGAGGGTGAGGGTGGGTGGGTTGGGCTCAGAGGGGAGAGGGTGTGTGGGTGGGTTGGGCTGAGAGGGGAGGGGGTGGGTGGGGTAGTGAGGGGGAGGTGTTGGTGCTAAGAGGGGAGGGAGAGGGTGGGGCTGAGAGGGGAGGGAGTGGGTGGGGCTGAGGGGAGCGGCTGGATGGGTGGGTGGGGCTGAGAGGGTGGGGTTGGGTGTGTGGGGCTCAGAGGTGATGGGGTGGGTGGGTGTTTGGGGCTGAGAGGGGAGGGGGTGGGTGGGTGGTTGGGGCTGAGAGGGGTGGGGGTATGTGGGTCATTGGGTGGGAGGGGCTGAGAGGGGAGGGAGTGGGAGGGTGGGTTTCGCTGAGTGTGGAGGGGGAGGGTGGATGGGAGGGCAGGGTGTGGCTGGGTGGGTAGGGCTGAGAGGGGAGAGGGTGTGTGGGTGAGTTGTGCAGAGAGGGGATGGGGTGTCGGTGGTATGGGCTGAGAGGGCATGGGGGTGTGGCTGGGCGGGGCTGAGAGATGGGGGGAGGGTGGGTTGGCGGGGCTAAGAAGGGAGGGGGTAAGTGGGTGGGGCTGAGAGGGTAGGGGATGAGTGGGTAAGGGTGCTGAGAGCGGAGTGGGTGGGTGGGTGTGGGGGCTGAGGGGGGAGAGGGTGTGTGGGTGGGTTGGGCTGAGAGGGGAGGGGTTGGGTGGGTGGTTGGAGCTGAGAAGGGAGGGGGTGGGATTGCGGGTGGATGGGGCTGTAGGGGAGGGAGTGGATGGGTAGGTGGGGCTGCGAGGGGAGGGTGTTGGGGGTGGGTGGGGCTGAGAGGGGAACGGGGATGAGTGGGTGGGGGTGCTGAGAGGGGTGGGGTTATGTGGGTGGGTCTGAGAGGGGAGGGAGAGGGTGGGTGGGTGGGGCTGAGAATGGAGTTGGTGGGTGGGTGGGGTTGCTGAGGTTGAGTGGGTGGATGGTTGGGTGGGCTGAGAGGGGAGGGGTTGTGTGGGTGGGTGGTGCTGAGAGGGGTGGGGGTGTGTGGGTGGGGCTGAGAGTGGAGCGGGTGGCTGGGTGGGTGCGACTGAGAGGGGAGGGGGTGGGGCTGAAGGGGAAGGGGTGGTTGGTGGTTAGGTGGGGCTGAGAGGGGTGGGGGTGGGTGTGTGGGGCTCAGAGGTGATGGGTTGGGTTTGTGGGTGGGGCTCAGAGGGGAGCGGGTGGGTGGGCGGGTGGGGCTGAGAAGGGAGGGATTGGGTGGGTGGGTGGGGCTGAGAGGGGAGGGGGTGGGTGTGTGGGTGGGGCTCAGAGGGGAGGGGTTCTGTCGGTGGGTGGGGCTGAGAGGGGAGGGGGTGGGTTGGTGGATGGGGCTGAGAGGGTGGGGTGAGTGGGTGGGTGTTGGTGGGGCTGAGATGGGTGGGGCTGGATTGGTGGATGGGTTGGGCTGAGAGTGAAGAGGCTGGGTGGGTGGGGCTGCGAGTGTATGGGGGGTGGCTAGGCGGGGCTGAGATTGGAGGGGCTGAGAGAGGATGGAGTGTGTGGGTGGGTGGGGCTGAGAGGGGAGGGGGTGGGTGGGTTGGTGGGGCTGAGTGGGGAGGGTGTGGGTGGGTGGGTGGGTGGGGCTGAGAGGAGAGGAGGTGAGTGGCTGGGTGGGTTGGGCTGAGAGGGGAGGTGGTGGGTGAGTGGGCAGGGCTGAGAAGACAGGGGGTGAGTGTGTGGGCTGAGAGGGGAGGGGATGAGTGGGTGTGGGAGCTGAAATGGTAGTGGCTGGGTGGAGGGGGGCTTAGAGGGGAGGGGGTGGGTTGGTGGGGGGCTGAGAGGTGAGGGGGTGGGTTGGTGGTTGGGGCTGAGAGGGGAGGTGGTGGGTGGGTGGGAGTGGCTGAGAGGGGAGGGGGTGGTGGTGGGTGGGGCTGAGAGGGGTGGTGGTGGGTGAGTGGGTGGGGCTGAGAGTGGTGGGTGTGGGTGTGTGGGTGGGGTTGAGAGAGGACGGGGTGGGTGTGTGGATGGGGCTGAGAGGGTTGGGGTTGTGTGTAGCTGAGAGGGCTGTTGGTGGCTGGGTGGGGCTGTGTGGGGAGGGGGTGGGTGGGTGGTGGGGGCTGAGAGGGGAGGAGGTGGGTGGGTGGGTGGTGCTGAGAGGGGTGGGGGTGGATGGGAGGGTGGGTTGTGCTGAGAGTGAAGGGGCTGGGTGGGAGGGGTTGCGAGGGGATGATGTGGGTGGGTGGGTGGGGCTGAGACGGGAGGGGGCGGGTGGGTGGTGGGGCACAGAGGGGAGGGGGTGGGTGGGTGGGGCTGAGAGGGGAAGGGGTATGTGGGTCGGTGGGTGGGTGTTGCAGACAGGGGAGGAGGTGGGAGGGGCTGAGAGGGGAGGGGTTTTGTGGTGCTGAGATGGGAGGAGGTGGCTGGGTGGGTGGGTGGGGCTGAGAGGGGAGGGGTTATGTGGGTCGTTGGGTGGGAGGGTCTGAGAGGGGAGGGAGTGGGAGGGTGGGTTTCGCTGAGAGGGGAGTGCGAGGGTGGATGGGAGGGGAGGGTGTGGGTGGGTGGGTGGGGCTGAGAGGGGAGGTGGTGGGTGGGTGGGTTGTGCAGAGAGGGGTTGGGGAGTGGGTGGTATGAGCTGAGAGGGGATGGGGGTGGGTGGGCGGGGTTGAGAGGTGGGGGGAGGGTGGGTGGGCGGGGCTGAGAAGGGAGGGGGTGAGTGGGTGGGGCTGAGAGGCGAGGGGATGAGTGGGTGAGGATGCTGAGAGCGGAGTGGGTGGGTGGGTGTGGGGGCTGAGAGGGGAGGGGTTGGGTGGGTGGTTGGAGCTGAGAAGGGAGGGAGTGGGATTGCGGGTGGGTGGGGCTGTAGGGGAGGGAGTGGGTGGGTTGGTGGGGCTGAGAGGGGAGGGGGTATGTGGGTCGGTGGGTGGGTGTTGCAGACAGGGGAGGAGGTGGGAGGGGCTGAGAGGGGAGGGGCTGGGAGGGTGGGTGGGTCTGAGAGTGGAGGGGGTGGGTGTGGCTGAGAGGGGAGGGGCTGGGTAGTTGGGTGGGGCTGAGAGGGGAGGGTGTGGGTGGGTAGGTGGGGCTGCGAGGGGAGGGTGTTGGGGGGTGGGTGGGGCTGAGAGGGGAACGGGTGGATGTGTGTGGGGGGCTGAGAGGTCCGGGGGTGAGTGGGTGGGTGGGGCTGAGAGCAGAGTTGGTGGGTGGGTGGGGGGGCTGAGGTTGAGTGGGTGGATGGTTGGGTGGGCTGAGAGGGCAGGGGTTGTGTGGGTGGGTGGGTCTGAGAGGTGAGCGTGTGGGTGGGGCTGGGAGTGGTGGGGGTGTGTGGGTGCGGCTGAGAGTGGAGCGGGTGGGTGGGTGGGTGCAGCTGAGAGGGGAGGGGGTGGGGCTGAAGGGGAGGGGGTGGTTGGTGGTTAGGTGGGGCTGAGAGGGGAGAGGGTGGGTTGGTGGATGGGGCTGAGAGGGTAGGGGTGAGTGGGTGGGTGGGAGTGGGAGGAGAGGGGTGTTGGTGGGGCTGAGAGGGGAGGGGCTGGATGGGTGGGTGTGTTGGGCTGAGAGTGAAGGGGCTGGGTGGGTGGGGCTGCAAGTGTATGCGGGGTGGCTGGGTGGGGCTGAGAGGGGATGATGAGGGTGGCTGGGCGGGGCTGAGAGGGCAAGGGGAGGGTGGCTGGGCGGGGCTGAGATTGAAGGGGCTGAGAGAGGATGGAGTGTGTGGGTGGGTGGGGCTGAGAGGGGAGGGGGTGGGTGGGTTGGTGGGGCTGAGTGGGGAGGGTGTGGGTGGGTGGGTTAGTCTGAGAGGGGAGGGGATGAGTGGCTGGGTGGGTTGGGCAGAGAGGGGAGGCGGTGGGTGGGTGGGTGTGTTGGGCAGAGAGGGGATTAGGGATGGGTGGGTGGGGCTGAGAGGGGATGGGGTGGGTGGGTGGGTGGGTGGGGCTGAGAGGCGGGGGGAGGGTGGGTGGGCGGGGCTGAGAAGAGAGGGGGTGAGTGTTTGGGGTTGAGAGGGAAGGGGATGAGTGGGTGGGGGTGCTGAGAGGGGAGGGGGTGGGTGGGTGTGGGGGCTGAAATGGTAGTGGGTTGGTGGGGGGGGCTTAGAGGAGAGGGGGTGGGTTGGTGGGGGGGCTGAGAGGGGAGAGGGTGGTGGGTGGGTGGGTCTGAGAGGGGAGGTGGTGCGTGGGTGGGAGTGGCTGAGAGGGGAGGGGGTGGTGGTGAGTGGGGCTGAGAGGGGTGGTGTGGGTGGGTGGGGCTGAGAGGGGAGGGTGTGGGTGGGCTGGGAGGGGAGTGGGTGGGTGTGTGGGACTGAGAGGAGAGTGGGTGGGTTGGTGGGGCTGAGAGGGATGGGTGTGGGTGTGTGGGTGGGGTTGAGAGAGGACGGGGTGGGTGTGTGGATGGGGCTGAGAGGGTTGGGGTTGTGTGTGGCTGAGAGGGCTGTTGGTGGCTGGGTGGGGCTGTGTGGGGAGGGGGTGGGTGGGTGGGTGAGGCTGAGAGTGGAGGGGGTGTGTGGGTTGGTGGGTGGGTGGGGCTGAGAGGGGAGGGGGTATGTGGGTCGGTGGGTGGGAGGGGCTGAGAGGGGAGGGGGTGGGTGGGTGGGAGGGGCTGAGAGGGGAGGGGGTGGGTGGGTGGGTGGGGCTGAGAGGGGAGGGCGAGGGTGGGTGGGAGGGGAGGGTGAGGGTGGGTGGGTTGGGCTCAGAGGGGAGAGGGTGTGTGGGTGGGTTGGGCTGAGAGGGGAGGGGGTGGGTGGGGTAGTGAGGGGAGGTGTTGGTGCTAAGAGGGGAGGGAGAGGGTGGGGCTGAGAGGGGAGGGAGTGGGTGGGGCTGAGGGGAGCGGCTGGATGGGTGGGTGGGGCTGAGAGGGTGGGGTTGGGTGTGTGGGGCTCAGAGGTGATGGGGTGGGTGGGTGTTTGGGACTGAGAGGGGAGGGGGTGGGTGGGTGGTTGGGGCTGAGAGGGGTGGGGGTATGTGGGTCATTGGGTGGGAGGGGCTGAGAGGGGAGGGAGTGGGGAGGGTGGGTTTCGCTGAGTGTGGAGGGGGAGGGTGGATGGGAGGGCAGGGTGTGGCTGGGTGGGTAGGGCTGAGAGGGGAGAGGGTGTGTGGGTGAGTTGTGCAGAGAGGGGATGGGGTGTCGGTGGTATGGGCTGAGAGGGCATGGGGGTGTGGCTGGGCGGGGCTGAGAGATGGGGGGAGGGTGGGTTGGCGGGGCTAAGAAGGGAGGGGGTAAGTGGGTGGGGCTGAGAGGGTAGGGGATGAGTGGGTAAGGGTGCTGAGAGCGGAGTGGGTGGGTGGGTGTGGGGGCTGAGGGGGGAGAGGGTGTGTGGGTGGGTTGGGCTGAGAGGGGAGGGGTTGGGTGGGTGGTTGGAGCTGAGAAGGGAGGGGGTGGGATTGCGGGTGGATGGGGCTGTAGGGGAGGGAGTGGATGGGTAGGTGGGGCTGCGAGGGGAGGGTGTTGGGGGTGGGTGGGGCTGAGAGGGGAACGGGGATGAGTGGGTGGGGGTGCTGAGAGGGGTGGGGTTATGTGGGTGGGTCTGAGAGGGGAGGGAGAGGGTGGGTGGGTGGGGCTGAGAATGGAGTTGGTGGGTGGGTGGGGTTGCTGAGGTTGAGTGGGTGGATGGTTGGGTGGGCTGAGAGGGGAGGGGTTGTGTGGGTGGGTGGTGCTGAGAGGGGTGGGGGTGTGTGGGTGGGGCTGAGAGTGGAGCGGGTGGCTGGGTGGGTGCGACTGAGAGGGGAGGGGGTGGGGCTGAAGGGGAAGGGGTGGTTGGTGGTTAGGTGGGGCTGAGAGGGGTGGGGGTGGGTGTGTGGGGCTCAGAGGTGATGGGTTGGGTTTGTGGGTGGGGCTCAGAGGGGAGCGGGTGGGTGGGCGGGTGGGGCTGAGAAGGGAGGGATTGGGTGGGTGGGTGGGGCTGAGAGGGGAGGGGGTGGGTGTGTGGGTGGGGCTCAGAGGGGAGGGGTTCTGTCGGTGGGTGGGGCTGAGAGGGGAGGGGGTGGGTTGGTGGATGGGGCTGAGAGGGTGGGGTGAGTGGGTGGGTGTTGGTGGGGCTGAGATGGGTGGGGCTGGATTGGTGGATGGGTTGGGCTGAGAGTGAAGAGGCTGGGTGGGTGGGGCTGCGAGTGTATGGGGGGTGGCTAGGCGGGGCTGAGATTGGAGGGGCTGAGAGAGGATGGAGTGTGTGGGTGGGTGGGGCTGAGAGGGGAGGGGGTGGGTGGGTTGGTGGGGCTGAGTGGGGAGGGTGTGGGTGGGTGGGTGGGTGGGGCTGAGAGGAGAGGAGGTGAGTGGCTGGGTGGGTTGGGCTGAGAGGGGAGGTGGTGGGTGAGTGGGCAGGGCTGAGAAGACAGGGGGTGAGTGTGTGGGCTGAGAGGGGAGGGGATGAGTGGGTGTGGGAGCTGAAATGGTAGTGGCTGGGTGGAGGGGGGCTTAGAGGGGAGGGGGTGGGTTGGTGGGGGGCTGAGAGGTGAGGGGGTGGGTTGGTGGTTGGGGCTGAGAGGGGAGGTGGTGGGTGGGTGGGAGTGGCTGAGAGGGGAGGGGGGTGGTGGTGGGTGGGGCTGAGAGGGGTGGTGGTGGGTGAGTGGGTGGGGCTGAGAGTGGTGGGTGTGGGTGTGTGGGTGGGGTTGAGAGAGGACGGGGTGGGTGTGTGGATGGGGCTGAGAGGGTTGGGGTTGTGTGTAGCTGAGAGGGCTGTTGGTGGCTGGGTGGGGCTGTGTGGGGAGGGGGTGGGTGGGTGGTGGGGGCTGAGAGGGGAGGAGGTGGGTGGGTGGGTGGTGCTGAGAGGGGTGGGGGTGGATGGGAGGGTGGGTTGTGCTGAGAGTGAAGGGGCTGGGTGGGAGGGGTTGCGAGGGGATGATGTGGGTGGGTGGGTGGGGCTGAGACGGGAGGGGGCGGGTGGGTGGTGGGGCACAGAGGGGAGGGGGTGGGTGGGTGGGGCTGAGAGGGGAAGGGGTATGTGGGTCGGTGGGTGGGTGTTGCAGACAGGGGAGGAGGTGGGAGGGGCTGAGAGGGGAGGGGCTGGGAGGGTGGGTGGGTCTGAGAGTGGAGGGGGTGGGTGTGGCTGAGAGGGGAGGGGCTGGGTAGTTGGGTGGGGCTGAAAGGGGAGGGTGTGGGTGGGTAGGTGGGGCTGCGAGGGGAGGGTGTTGGGGGGTGGGTGGGGCTGAGAGGGGAACGGGTGGATGTGTGTGGGGGGCTGAGAGGTCCGGGGGTGAGTGGGTGGGTGGGGCTGAGAGCAGAGTTGTTGGGTGGGTGGGGGGGCTGAGGTTGAGTGGGTGGATGGTTGGGTGGGCTGAGAGGGCAGGGGTTGTGTGGGTGGGTGGGTCTGAGAGGTGAGCGTGTGGGTGGGGCTGGGAGTGGTGGGGGTGTGTGGGTGCGGCTGAGAGTGGAGCGGGTGGGTGGGTGGGTGCAGCTGAGAGGGGAGGGGGTGGGGCTGAAGGGGAGGGGGTGGTTGGTGGTTAGGTGGGGCTGAGAGGGGAGAGGGTGGGTTGGTGGATGGGGCTGAGAGGGTAGGGGTGAGTGGGTGGGTGGGAGTGGGAGGAGAGGGGTGTTGGTGGGGCTGAGAGGGGAGGGGCTGGATGGGTGGGTGTGTTGGGCTGAGAGTGAAGGGGCTGGGTGGGTGGGGCTGCAAGTGTATGGGGGGTGGCTGGGTGGGGCTGAGAGGGTAGGGGTGAGTGGGTGGGTGGGAGTGGGAGGAGAGGGGTGTTGGTGGGGCTGAGAGGGGAGGGGCTGGATGGGTGGGTGTGTTGGGCTGAGAGTGAAGGGGCTGGGTGGGTGGGGCTGCAAGTGTATGCGGGGTGGCTGGGTGGGGCTGAGAGGGGATGATGAGGGTGGCTGGGCGGGGCTGAGAGGGCAAGGGGAGGGTGGCTGGGCGGGGCTGAGATTGAAGGGGCTGAGAGAGGATGGAGTGTGTGGGTGGGTGGGGCTGAGAGGGGAGGGTGTGGGTGGGTTGGTGGGGCTGAGTGGGGAGGGTGTGGGTGGGTGGGTTAGTCTGAGAGGGGAGGGGATGAGTGGCTGGGTGGGTTGGGCAGAGAGGGGAGGCGGTGGGTGGGTGGGTGTGTTGGGCAGAGAGGGGATTAGGGATGGGTGGGTGGGGCTGAGAGGGGATGGGGTGGGTGGGTGGGCGGGGCTGAGAGGCGGGGGGAGGGTGGGTGGGCGGGGCTGAGAAGAGAGGGGGTGAGTGTTTGGGGTTGAGAGGGAAGGGGATGAGTGGGTGGGGGTGCTGAGAGGGGAGGGGGTGGGTGGGTGTGGGGGCTGAAATGGTAGTGGGTTGGTGGGGGGGGCTTAGAGGAGAGGGGGTGGGTTGGTGGGGGGGCTGAGAGGGGAGAGGGTGGTGGGTGGGTGGGTCTGAGAGGGGAGGTGGTGCGTGGGTGGGAGTGGCTGAGAGGGGAGGGGATGGTGGTGAGTGGGGCTGAGAGGGGTGGTGTGGGTGGGTGGGGCTGAGAGGGGAGGGTGTGGGTGGGCTGGGAGGGGAGTGGGTGGGTGTGTGGGACTGAGAGGAGAGTGGGTGGGTTGGTGGGGCTGAGAGGGATGGGTGTGGGTGTGTGGGTGGGGTTGAGAGAGGACGGGGTGGGTGTGTGGATGGGGCTGAGAGGGTTGGGGTTGTGTGTGGCTGAGAGGGCTGTTGGTGGCTGGGTGGGGCTGTGTGGGGAGGGGGTGGGTGGGTGGGTGAGGCTGAGAGTGGAGGGGGTGTGTGGGTTGGTGGGTGGGTGGGGCTGAGAGGGGAGGGGGTATGTGAGTCGGTGGGTGGGAGGGGCTGAGAGGGGAGGGTGTGGGTGGGTGGGTGGGGCTGAGAGGGGAGGGGGTGGGGCTGAAGGGGAGGGGGTGGTTGGTGGTTAGGTGGGGCTGAGAGGGGAGAGGGTGGGTTGGTGGATGGGGCTGAGAGGGTAGGGGTGAGTGGGTGGGTGGGAGTGGGAGGAGAGGGGTGTTGGTGGGGCTGAGAGGGGAGGGGCTGGATGGGTGGGTGTGTTGGGCTGAGAGTGAAGGGGCTGGGTGGGTGGGGCTGCAAGTGTATGGGGGGTGGCTGGGTGGGGCTGAGAGGGTAGGGGTGAGTGGGTGGGTGGGAGTGGGAGGAGAGGGGTGTTGGTGGGGCTGAGAGGGGAGGGGCTGGATGGGTGGGTGTGTTGGGCTGAGAGTGAAGGGGCTGGGTGGGTGGGGCTGCAAGTGTATGCGGGGTGGCTGGGTGGGGCTGAGAGGGGATGATGAGGGTGGCTGGGCGGGGCTGAGAGGGCAAGGGGAGGGTGGCTGGGCGGGGCTGAGATTGAAGGGGCTGAGAGAGGATGGAGTGTGTGGGTGGGTGGGGCTGAGAGGGGAGGGTGTGGGTGGGTTGGTGGGGCTGAGTGGGGAGGGTGTGGGTGGGTGGGTTAGTCTGAGAGGGGAGGGGATGAGTGGCTGGGTGGGTTGGGCAGAGAGGGGAGGCGGTGGGTGGGTGGGTGTGTTGGGCAGAGAGGGGATTAGGGATGGGTGGGTGGGGCTGAGAGGGGATGGGGTGGGTGGGTGGGCGGGGCTGAGAGGCGGGGGGAGGGTGGGTGGGCGGGGCTGAGAAGAGAGGGGGTGAGTGTTTGGGGTTGAGAGGGAAGGGGATGAGTGGGTGGGGGTGCTGAGAGGGGAGGGGGGTGGGTGGGGTGTGGGGGCTGAAATGGTAGTGGGTTGGTGGGGGGGGCTTAGAGGAGAGGGGGTGGGTTGGTGGGGGGGCTGAGAGGGGAGAGGGTGGTGGGTGGGTGGGTCTGAGAGGGGAGGTGGTGCGTGGGTGGGAGTGGCTGAGAGGGGAGGGGATGGTGGTGAGTGGGGCTGAGAGGGGTGGTGTGGGTGGGTGGGGCTGAGAGGGGAGGGTGTGGGTGGGCTGGGAGGGGAGTGGGTGGGTGTGTGGGACTGAGAGGAGAGTGGGTGGGTTGGTGGGGCTGAGAGGGATGGGTGTGGGTGTGTGGGTGGGGTTGAGAGAGGACGGGGTGGGTGTGTGGATGGGGCTGAGAGGGTTGGGGTTGTGTGTGGCTGAGAGGGCTGTTGGTGGCTGGGTGGGGCTGTGTGGGGAGGGGGGTGGGTGGGGTGGGTGAGGCTGAGAGTGGAGGGGGTGTGTGGGTTGGTGGGTGGGTGGGGCTGAGAGGGGAGGGGGTATGTGAGTCGGTGGGTGGGAGGGGCTGAGAGGGGAGGGTGTGGGTGGGTGGGTGGGGCTGAGAGGGGAGGGCGAGGGTGGGTGGGAGGGGAGGGTGAGGGTGGGTGGGTTGGGCTCAGAGGGGAGAGGGTGTGTGGGTGGGTTGGGCTGAGAGGGGAGGGGGTGGGTGGGGTAGTGAGGGGAGGTGTTGGTGCTAAGAGGGGAGGGAGAGGGTGGGGCTGAGAGGGGAGGGAGTGGGTGGGGCTGAGGGGAGCGGCTGGATGGGTGGGTGGGGCTGAGAGGGTGGGGTTGGGTGTGTGGGGCTCAGAGGTGATGGGGTGGGTGGGTGTTTGGGGCTGAGAGGGGAGGGGGTGGGTGGGTGGTTGGG
This sequence comes from Isurus oxyrinchus, assembly GCA_026770705.1. Taxonomy (NCBI): domain Eukaryota; kingdom Metazoa; phylum Chordata; class Chondrichthyes; order Lamniformes; family Lamnidae; genus Isurus; species Isurus oxyrinchus. Next base: position 15,803 of record JANJGN010005263.1, read on the forward strand.
GCTGAGAGGGGTGGGGGTATGTGGGTCATTGGGTGGGAGGGGCTGAGAGGGGAGGGAGTGGGAGGGTGGGTTTCGCTGAGTGTGGAGGGGGAGGGTGGATGGGAGGGGAGGGTGTGGCTGGGTGGGTAGGGCTGAGAGGGGAGAGGGTGTGTGGGTGAGTTGGGCTGAGAGAGGAGGTGGTGGGTGGGTGGGTGGGTTGTGCAGAGAGGGGATGGGGTGTCGGTGGTATGGGCTGAGAGGGCATGGGGGTGTGGCTGGGCGGGGCTGAGAGATGGGGGGAGGGTGGGTTGGCGGGGCTAAGAAGGGAGGGGGTAAGTGGGTGGGGCTGAGAGGGTAGGGGATGAGTGGGTGAGGGTGCTGAGAGCGGAGTGGGTGGGTGGGTGTGGGGGCTGAGGGGGGAGAGGGTGTGTGGGTGGGTTGGGCTGAGAGGGGAGGGGTTGGGTGGGTGGTTGGAGCTGAGAAGGGAGGGGGTGGGATTGCGGGTGGATGGGGCTGTAGGGGAGGGAGTGGATGGGTAGGTGGGGCTGCGAGGGGAGGGTGTTGGGGGTGGGTGGGGCTGAGAGGGGGAACGGGTGGATGAGTGTGGGGGGCTGAGAGGTCCGGGGATGAGTGGGTGGGGGTGCTGAGAGGGGTGGGGTTATGTGGGTGGGTCTGAGAGGGGAGGGAGAGGGTGGGTGGGTGGGGCTGAGAATGGAGTTGGTGGGTGGGGTGGGGGTGCTGAGGTTGAGTGGGTGGATGGTTGGGTGGGCTGAGAGGGGAGGGGTTGTGTGGGTGGGTGATGCTGAGAGGGGTGGGGGTGTGTGGGTGGGGCTGAGAGTGGAGCGGGTGGCTGGGTGGGTGCGACTGAGAGGGGAGGGGGGTGGGGCTGAAGGGGAAGGGGTGGTTGGTGGTTAGGTGGGGCTGAGAGGGGTGGGGGTGGGTGTGTGGGGCTCAGAGGTGATGGGTTGGGTTTGTGGGTGGGGCTCAGAGGGGAGCGGGTGGGGTGGGCGGGTGGGGCTGAGAAGGGAGGGGTTGGGTGGGTGGGTGGGGCTGAGAGGGGAGGGGGGTGGGTGTGTGGGTGGGGCTCAGAGGGGAGGGGTTCTGTCGGCGGGTGGGGCTGAGAGGGGAGGGGGTGGGTTGGTGGATGGGGCTGAGAGGGTAGGGGTGAGTGGGTGGGTGTTGGTGGGGCTGAGATAGGTGGGGCTGGATTGGTGGATGGGTTGGGCTGAGAGTGAAGAGGCTGGGTGGGTGGGGCTGCGAGTGTATGGGGGGTGGCTGGGCGGGGCTGAGATTGGAGGGGCTGAGAGAGGATGGAGTGTGTGGGTGGGTGGGGCTGAGAGGGGAGGGGATGGGTGGGTTGGTGGGGCTGAGTGGGGAGGGTGTGGGTGGGTGGGTGGGTGGGGCTGAGAGGAGAGGAGGTGAGTGGCTGGGTGGGTTGGGCTGAGAGGGGAGGTGGTGGGTGAGTGGGCAGGGCTGAGAAGACAGGGGGTGAGTGTGTGGGGCTGAGAGGGGAGGGGATGAGTGGGTGTGGGGGCTGAAATGGTAGTGGCTGGGTGGAGGGGGGCTTAGAGGGGAGGGGGTGGGTTGGTGGGGGGCTGAGAGGTGAGGGGGTGGGTTGGTGGTTGGGGCTGAGAGGGGAGGTGGTGGGTGGGTGGGAGTGGCTGAGAGGGGAGGGGGTGGTGGTGGGTGGGGCTGAGAGGGGTGGTGGTGGGTGAGTGGGTGGGGCTGAGAGTGGTGGGTGTGGGTGTGTGGGTGGGGTTGAGAGAGGACGGGGTGGGTGTGTGGATGGGGCTGAGAGGGTTGGGGTTGTGTGTAGCTGAGAGGGCTGTTGGTGGCTGGGTGGGGCTGTGTGGGGAGGGGGTGGGTGGGTGGTGGGGGCTGAGAGGGGAGGAGGTGGGTGGGTGGGTGGTGCTGAGAGGGGTGGGGGTGGATGGGAGGGTGGGTTGTGCTGAGAGTGAAGGGGCTGGGTGGGAGGGGTTGCGAGGGGATGATGTGGGTGGGTGGGTGGGGCTGAGACGGGAGGGGGGCGGGTGGGTGGTGGGGCACAGAGGGGAGGGGGTGGGTGGGTGGGGCTGAGAGGGGAAGGGGTGTGTGGGTGGGTGGGGCTGAGAGGGGAATGGGTATTAGGGTCATTGGGTGTGAGGGGCAGAGAGGGTTGGGGGTGGGTGAAGGGTGGGGCTGAGAAGGGAGGCGGTGGGTGGGTGGGTGTGTTGTGCTGAGAGGAGATGGGTGGGTGGGTATGTTGTGCTGAGAGGCGGGGGGAGGGTGGGTGGGCGGGGCTGAGAAGGGTGGGTGTGAGTGGGTCGGGCTGTGAGGTGAGGGGATGTGTGTCTGTGAGGGGCTGAGAGGGGCGGGGGTGCATGGGGCTAAGAGGGGAGGGGGTGGGTGTGTAGGTGTGGCTGAGAGGGGAGGGCGTGTGGGTGGGTGGGGCTGAGAGTGGAGTGGGTGGGTGGGTGGGTGGGTGGGTGGGGCTGAGGGGAGCGGGTGGTTGTGTGGGGGAGGCTGAGAGGGGAGGGGGGTGGTTGTGTGGGTGAGGGTGAGAGGGGAGGGGTAGGGTGGGTCTGAGAGGGGAGGGGGTGGATGGGTGTGTGGGTGGGGCTGAGATAGGACAGAGTGGGTGTGTGGGTGGGTCTGAGAGGGGTGGGGTTGATAGGGGAGGGGGTGGGTGTGCGGGTGGGGCTGAGAGGGGAGGGCGTGGATGGGTGCGTGGGGCTGAGATGGGAGGAGGTGTCTGGGTGGGTGGGGCTGAGAGAGTAAGGGGTGGGTGGGTGGGTGGGGCTGATAGGGGAGGAGGTGGGTGGGTGCGGCTTAGAGGGGAGGGTGTGGATGGGTGGGTGGGGTTGAGAGGTGAGTGGGTGGGTCGGTGGGTGGGTCTGAGAGGGTAGGAGGTGGGTGGGTGGTGGGGCTGAGAGGGGAGGGTGTGGGTGGGTGGGTGGGGCTGAGATTGGAATTGGTGGGTGTGTGGGTGGGGCTGAGAGGGGAAGGGGTGGGTGGGTGGGTGAGGCTGAGAGGCGAGGGGGTATTAGGGTCATTGGGTGTGAGGGGCTGAGAGGGGGAGGGTGGGTGGAGGGGGCGCTGAGAAGGGAAGCGGTGGGTGGGTGGGTGTGTTGAGCTGAGAGGAGATGGGGGGGTGGGGGGATGGGCTGAGTGGCGAGGGGGAGGGTGGGTGGGCGGGGCTGAGAAGGGAGGGTGTGAGTGGGTGGGGCTTTGAGGGGAAGGGCTGAGTGGGTGAGGGTGCTGAGAGCGGAGTGGGTGGGTGGGTGGGGGGTGCTCAGGGTGAGTGGGTGGATGGGTGGGGGGGGCTGAGAGGGGAGGGGGTATGTGGGTGGGTGGGGCTGAGAGGGGAGGGGGTGAGTGATTGTGTGGGGCTGAGAGGGGAAGGGGTGGGTGGGTGGGAATGAGAGGGGAACGGGTGGGTTGTTGGGTGCGGATGAGAGGGGACGGGGTGAGTGGGTGGGGCTGAGAGGAGAGGAGGTGGGTGTGTGGGTGGTTGAGGCTGAGGGGTGGGGTTGTGTGGGGGTGAGAGGGGAGTGGGTGGCTGGTTGGGTGGGGTGAGAGGGGGAGGGCGTGAGTGGGTGGGTGGGGCTGAGAGTGGGGTGGGTGGGTGGGTGGCACGGAGTGGGGAGGGGTTGGGATTGGTCCATGGGGCTGAGAGGGTATGAGGTGGGTGGGGCTGAGAGGGGAGAGGGTGGGTGGGGCTCAGAGGGGAGGGAGTCGGTGGGTGGGTGAGGCTGATAGGGGTGAGGGTGTGTGGGTGGGTGGGGCTGAGAGTGGAGGGTGGGTGGGTGGGTGGGGAGTAGAGGGGAGGGGAGTGTGCGGGTGGGTGGGGGGTGTAAGTGGAGGGTGTGGTTGGGTGGGGCTGTGAGGGGAGTGGGTGGCTGTTTGGGTGGTTGGAACTCTGAAGGGAGGGGGTCGGTTGGTGGGGCTGCAAGGGGAGGGGGGTGGGATGTGGGGCAGAGAGGTGAGCGGGTGGGGTGTGTTGGTGGGTGGGGCTGAGAGTGGAGGGGGTGGGGCTGAGAGGGGAAGGGGCAGTGTGGGAGGGTGGGTGGGGCTGAGTGGGGAGGGGGTGGGGTGTGTTTGGTGGGTGGGGCTGAGAGGGGAGAGGGGTGGGTGGGTGGGGCTGAGAGGGGAGAGGGGTGGGTGGGTGGGGCTGAGAGGGGAGAGGGGTGGGTGGGTGGGGCTGAGAGGGGTGGGTGGGTGGGGCTGAGAGGGGAGATTGGTGGGTGGGTGGGGCTGAGAGGGGAGAGGGGTGGGTGGGTGGGGCTGAGAGGGGAGAGGGGTGGTTGGGTGGGTGGGGCAGAGAGATGTGGGGGTGGGTGGGTGGGTGGGGCTGAGAGGGGAGAGGGGTGGGTGGGTGGGGCTGAGAGGGGAGAGGGGTGGGTGGGTGGGGCTGAGAGGGGAGAGGGGTGGGTGGGTGGGGCTGAGAGGGGAGAGGGGTGGGTGGGTGGGGCTGAGAGGGGAGAGGGGTGGGAGGGTGGGTGGGGCAGAGAGATGTGGGGGTGGGTGGGTGGGTGGGGCTGAGAGGTGCGGAGGCGGGTGTGTGTGTGGGTGAGGCTGTGAGGGGAGGAGTTGGGTAGGCCGGTGGGGGATGAGAAAGGAGGGTTTGGGGCTGAGAGGGGAGGCGGTGGGTGGGTGGATGGGTGGGGCTGAGAGGGGAGGATGTGTGTGGGCCGGTGGCGTTGAGAGGGGTGGATGTGTGTCGATATGTGGGGCTGGGAGGGGAGGGATTTTTTGGGTGTTTGGGTGGGGTTGTTAGGGGAGGGGGTGTGTGGGAGGATGGGTGGAGCTGTGTGGGGAGGGGGTGGGTGGGTGGGTGGGGCAGGGTTGGGAGGGGGGTGGGTGGGGCTGTGGGGAGGGGGTGTGTGGGTGGGTGGGGCTGAGAGTGGAGGGGGTGTGGGGTGGGTAGGTTTGAGAGGGAAGGTGGTGTGTGGGTGGGTGGGGCTGAGAGCAGATGGGGTGGGGCTGAGAGGGGAGGGTTTGGGTGGGTCGGTGGGTGGGTCTGAGAGAGTTGGGGGTGGGTGGGGCTGTGAGTGGAGGGGGTAGTTGGGTGGGTGAGTCTGAGAAGGGAGGGGGTGGGGTGGGTGAGTGGGGCTGAGGGAAGGGGTGGGTGGTTGGGTGTGGCTGAGAGGGGAGGGGTTTGGAGGGTGGTTGAGTAGGGATGATAGGGGAGGGGCTGGGGCTGAGAGGGGAGGGGTTGGGTGGGTAGGGCTGAGAGTGGAGCGGGGTGGGTGGGTGTGGCTGAGAGGGGAGGTGTTTGGGTGGGTGGGTGGGGTTGAGAGGGGAGTGGGTGGGTGGTTGGGTGCGGCTGTGAGGGGAGGGGTTGGGTGGGTGGGGCTGAGAGAGGACGGGGTGCGTGTGGCTGAGAGGGGAGGGGGTGTGTGGATGGGTGGGGCTGACAAGGGAGGGTGTGGGTGGGGCTGAGAGGGGATGCGGTGGGTGGGGTTGAAAGGGGAGGGGCTGGGGCTGAGAGGGGAAGGGTTGGGTGGGAGGGTGGGTGGGGCTGAGGGGAGGAGTGGGTGGGTGGGGGTTGAGAGGGGATGGGTGGGTGGCTGGGTGGGTGGGGCTGAGAGATGTGGTGGTGGGTCTGAGTGGGGAGTGGGTGGGTGGGGCTGAGAGGGGAAGGACTGGGTGGGTGGGAGGGGCTGAGAGGGGAGGGACTGGGTGGGTGGGAGGGGCTGAGTGGGGAGGGGGTGGGTGGGTGGGTGAGGCAGATTTGGGAGGGGGTGGGTGGGTTGGTGGGGCTGAGAGGGGAGGGGGTGTGTGGGTGGGTGGGGCAGAGAGGGGAGGTGGTGGGTCGTTGGGTGGGGCTGAGAGTGGAGGGATGTGTGGTTGGGTAGGTCTGAGAGGCAATTTGGTGGGTGGGTGGGTGGGGCTGAGAGCAGATGGGGTGGGGCTGAGAGGGGAGGGTTTGGGTGGGTCGGTGGGTGGGTCTGAGAGATTTGGGGGTGCGTGTGGCTGAGAGGGGAGGGGGTGTGTGGATGGGTGGGGCTGACAAGGGAGGGTGTGGGTGGGGCTGAGAGGGGAGGGGTTGGGTGGGTGGGTGGTTGGGGCTGAGAGGGGAGGGGTTGGGTTTGGTGGGTGCGGCTGAAAGGAGAGGTGGTGGGTGGGGCTGAGAGGGGAGGAGTGGGTGGGTGGGGTTGAGAGGGGATGGGTGGGTGGTTGGGTGGGTGGAGCTGAGAGGGATGGGGGTGGGTCTGAGTGAGGAGGGGGTGGGGGTGCTGAGATGAGAGGGACTGGGTGGGTGGGAGGGGCTAAGATGGGATGGGGTTGGTGGGGTTGAGAGGGGAGGGGGTGGAGCTGAGAGGGGTGGGGCTGAGTGTGTGGGTGGGACTGAGAGGGAAGCAGGAGTGGGTGGGTGGGACTGAGATGGAAGGGGGTCGGTGGGTGGTTGGTGCTGAGAGGGAAGGGAGTGCTTGGTTGGTTAGGGCTGAGATGGAAGGGGGTGGGTGGGTGGGGTTGAGGGAAGGGGGCGGGTGGGTGGGGCTGAGAGGGGAGGAGGTGGGTGTGTGGGTGGTTGAGGCTGAGAGGGGTGGGGTTGTGTGGGGGTGAGGGGGTGGGGTTGTGTGGGGGTGAGAGGGGAGGGGGTGGGTGGTTGGGTGGGGCTGAGAGGGGAGGGCGTGGGTGGGTGGGTGGGGCTTAGAGGGGAGGGGGATGGGGAGGGTGGGTGGGTGTGTGGTGCTGAGAGGGGAGGGGTTGGGTGGGCGGGTGCGGCTGAGATTGGAGGAGTTGTGTGGGTGGGGCTGAGAGAGGACGGTGTGGGTGGTTGGGTGGGATGAGAGGGGATGGGGTGGGTGGGTTTTTTCGTCTGAGGGTGTAGGGGTGGGCTGAGAGGGGAGGGGTTGGATGGGTGGGAGGTGCTGAGAGTGGAAGATTTGGGTGGGTGGGTGGGGCTGAGAGTGGAGGGACTGAGAGTGGACGGGTTCGGAGGGTCTGAGTGGGGAGGGGGGTGTGTTGGTGGGTCGGGCTGAGAGGGGATGGGATGGATGGTGTTGAGACGGTGGGGGCAGAGAGGGGGAGGGGGTGGGTGTGTGGGTGGGTGGGGCTGTGCGGGGTGGGGTGCGGGTAGGTGGGGCTGAGAGTGGAGGGGGTGGGTCGGTGGGGCGGAGTGGGGAGGGGTTGGGATTGGTGCATGGGGCTGAGAGGGTATGGGGTGGGTGGGGCTGAGAGGTGAGTGACTGGGTGTGTGGGTGGGGCTGAGAGTGGAGAGGGTGGGTGGGGATCAGAGGGGAGGGAGTCCGTGGGTGCGTGGGGCTGATAGGGGTGAGGGTGTGTGGGTGGGTGGGGCTGAGAGTGGTGGGTGGGTGGGTGGGGAGTAGAGGGGAGGGAGTGTGTGGGTGGGTGGGGCTGTAAGTGGAGGGTGTGGTTGGGTGGGGCTGTGAGGGGAGTGGGTGGCTGTTTGGGTGGGTGGAAATCTGAAGGGAGGGTGTCGGTTGGTGGGGCTGTGAGGGGAGGGGGTGGGTGTGTGGGGCTGAGAGGGGAGCGGGGTGGTGTGTGTTGGTGGGTGGGGCTGAGAGGGGAGAGGGTGCGGCTGAGAGGGGAAGGGGTGGGGTGTGTTTGGTGGGTGGGGCTGAGAGGGGAGAGGGGTGGGTGGGTGGGGCTGAGGTGGGAGAGGCGTGGGTGGGTGGGGGCTGAAAGGGAGAGGCCTGGGTGGGTGGGGCTGAGAGGGGAGAGGGGTGGGTGGGTGGGGCTGAGAGGGGAGTTGGGTGGGTGGGTGGGGCTGAGAGGGGAGAGGGGTGGGTGGGTGGGGCTGAGAGGGGAGAGGGGTGGGTGGGGCTGAGGGGAGAGGGGTGGGTGGGTGGTGCTGAGTGGGGAGGGGGTGGGGTGTGTTTGGTGGGTGGGGCTGAGAGGGGAGAGGGGTGGGTGGGTGGGGCTGAGAGGGGAGAGGGGTGGGTGGGTGGGTGGGGCTGAGAGGGGAGAGGGGTGGGTGGGTGGGTGGGGCTGAGAGGGGAGAGGGGTGGGTGGGTGGGTGGGGCTGAGAGGGGAGAGGGGTGGGTGGGTGGGTGGGGCTGAGAGGGGAGAGGGGTGGGTGGGTGGGTGGGGCTGAGAGGGGAGAGGGGTGGGTGGGTGGGTGGGGGCTGAGAGATGTGGGGTTGGGTGGGTGGGTGGGGCTGAGAGGTGAGGAGGCAGGTGTGTGTGTGGGTGAGGCTGTGAGGGGAGGAGTTGGGTCGGCCGGTGGGGATGAGAGGGGAGGGTTTGGGGCTGAAAGGGGAGGATGTGTGTGGGCCGGTGGTGTTGAGAGGGGAGGGTGTGGATCAATATGTGGGGGTGGGAGGGGAGGGATTTTCTGGGTGTTTGGGTGGGGTTGTTAGGGGAGGGGGTGTGTGGGTGGGTGGGACTGAGAGCGGGGTGGTGTGGGTGGGTGGGTGGGTGTGGCAGGGTTGGGAGGGGGTGGGTGGGTGGGTGGGGCTGAGAGGGGAGGGGGTGTGCAGTTGGGTGGGGCTGAGTGGAGGGACTGAGAGTGGACGGGTTCGGAGGGGCTGAGTGGGGAGGCGGTGTGTGGTTGGGTGGGGCTGAGAGTGGAGGGGGTGTGTGGGTGGGTAGGTCTGAGAGGGAAGGTGGTGGGTTTGTGGGTGGGGCTGAGAGCAGATGGGGTGGGGCTGAGAGGGTAGGTTTTGGGTGGGTCGGTGGGTGGGTCTGAGAGAGTTGGGGGTGGGTGGGGCTGTGAGTGGAGGGGGTAGTTGGGCGGGTGAGTCTGAGAAGGGAGGGGGGTGGGTGGGTGAGTGGGGCTGGGAGGGGAGTGGGTGGGTGGTTGGGTGTGGCTGAGAGGGGAGGGGTTTTGAGGGTGGTTGAGTAGGGCTGATAGGGGAGAGGCTGGGGCTGAGAGGGGAGGGGTTGGGTGGGTTGGGCTGAGAGTGGAGGGGGTGGGTGGGTGTGGCTGAGAGGGGATGGGCTGGGTGTGTGCAGCAGAGAGGGGAGCTGTTTGGGTGGGTGGGCGGGGCTGACAGGGGAGTGGGTGGGTTGTTCGGTGCGCCTGAAAGGGGAGGTGTTTGGGT
>JANJGN010005264.1:0-24756 GCA_026770705.1 Isurus oxyrinchus
AGGGGCGGAGGGAGGTGATGAGCTATCGGGGAGTGGGGTGGGGGCGCAGATTCCCGGTTACCCGTCAGATCGGCCCCGTGACTTTACAGAGTGGAGGAGCAGGTTCGAATGGGCCTGTTCCTGTCCCCTTCCCCCATCTGAGGAAACGGTGAAGGAGGTGGAAGTTAGGGGAAGAGGGACATTTTATACGAGCTGTTTCAAGGAAACTGGATTTGACTTCACTTGAGGCCTGGGGCCTAGATCTTGAGACAGAGACCCACCACCACCACCCCTCCCTGGACGTGGAATGGTTAGTGTGGTCTTAAGAGTGAGGAAACATTTTAACCGATCAAGACAATAGACGAACTGGCTTTAAGGGAAACTTGGGATGATTGTGGTCAGAGGGGAGTAAGAAACGGCTAAGGGTAAAAGTATAAGCGTCTGGGAAGATGTAATAATTCTCATGGTGTTATCGGAATTTATTTTCAAAGTACGGTAATAGTTGGGCCCTGTGTGCGTGTGTGTGTCTGAATTGAATTAAAGACAGCTAGCCTGAAGGCTTTGATGTGTCAGGGGGATGATCTTGGCTTGAAGTGTTAAGTAGGTAAACGTTAGAGGTAAAGGGAACATTTGCGTGTTTGTATAAATCAGATGCGAGACTGATTTCGAAGGAGGGAGTGAAATGCGTCACCTAGCCCAGGTGAAGTTCAGAATCAGTGTGTTTACTTTTCCCAAAGATTACTGGTAAAATTGGCACTATGAGAGATTTTTATTATCAGAGAGGTAAAGTCCAAACACTTCTTAAAAAAAAAAAATCATTCATGGGATGTGGGCTGTCACTGGCTGGGCCAGCATTTATTGCCCATCGCTCAGTTGACCCCTTGAGAAGGGGTTGGTGAGCTGCCTTCTTCAACCGCTGCAGTCCTTGTGGTGTAGGTACACCCACCGTGCTGTTAGAGAGGGAGTTCCAGGATTTTGTCCCGTGTGGTGTAGGTACACCCCACGGCGCTGTTAGGGAGGGGAGTTCCAGGATTTTGTCCTTGTGGTGTAGGTACACCCACAGTGCTGTTAGGGGAGGGAGTTCCAGGATTTTGTCCCGTGTGGTGTAGGTACACCCACGGTGCTGTTAGGGAGGGAGTTCCAGGATTTTGTCCCCTTGTGGTGTAGGTACACCCACGGCGCTGTTAGGGAGGGGTAGTTCCAGGATTTTGTCCTTGTGGTGTAGGTACACCCACAGTGCTGTTAGAGAGGGAGTTCCAGGATTTTGTCCCCATGTGGTGTAGGTACACCCACGGCGCTGTTAGGGAGGGAGTTCCAGGATTTTGTCCCGTGTGAAGTAGGTACACCCACGGCGCTGTTAGGGAGGGAGTTCCAGGATTTTGTCCCGTGTGGTGTAGGTACACCCACAGCGCTGTTAGGGAGGGAGTTCCAGGATTTTGTCCCGTGTGGTGTAGGTACATCCACGGTGCTGTTAGGGAGGGAGTTCCAGGATTTTGTTCCGTGTGGTGTAGGTACACCCCACGCCGCTGTTAGGGAGGGAGTTCCAGGATTTTGTCCCTGTGTGGTGTAGGTACACCCATGGCGCTGTTAGGGAGGGAGTTCCAGGATTTTGTCCATGTGGTGTAGGTACACCCACAGCGCTGTTAGGGTGGGGAGTTCCAGGATTTTGTCTGTGTGGTGTAGGTACACCCACGGTGCTGTTAGGGAGGGGAGTTCCAGGATTTTGTCCTTGTGGTGTAGGTACACCCACAGTGCTGTTAGGGAGGGAGTTCCAGGATTTTGTCCCGTGTGGTGTAGGTACACCCATGGTGCTGTTAGGGGAGGGAGTTCCAGGATTTTGTCCCCGTGTGGTGTAGGTACACCCACGGCGCTGTTAGGGGAGGGGAGTTCCAGGATTTTGTCCTTGTGGTGTAGGTACACCCACAGGGGCCGTTTAGAGAGGGAGTTCCAGGATTTTGTCCCGGTGTGGTGTAGGTACACCCACAGTGCTGTTAGAGAGGGAGTTCCAGGATTTTGTCCCCATGTGGTGTAGGTACACCCACGGCGCTGTTAGGGAGGGAGTTCCAGGATTTTGTCCCGTGTGGTGTAGGTACACCCACGGCGCTGTTAGGGAGGGAGTTCCAGGATTTTGTCCGTGTGGTGTAGGGTACATCCATGGTGCTGTTAGGGAGGGAGTTCCAGGGATTTTGTCCCGTGTGGTGTAGGTACACCCACGCCGCTGTTAGGGAGGGAGTTCCAGGATTTTGTCCCTGTGTGGTGTAGGTACACCCATGGCGCTGTTAGGGAGGGAGTTCCAGGATTTTGTCCATGTGGTGTAGGTACACCCACGGCGCTGTTAGGGAGGGAGTTCCAGGATTTTGTCCTGTGTGGTGTAGGTACACCCACAGTGCTGTTAGGGAGGGAGTTTCCAGGATTTTGTCCCCGTGTGGTGTAGGTACACCCACAGCGCTGTTAGGGAGGGAGTTCCCAGGATTTTGTCCCGTGTGGTGTAGGTACACCCACGGCGCTGTTAGGGAGGGAGTTCCAGGATTTTGTCCATGTGGTGTAGGTACACCCACAGCGCTGTTAGGGAGGGAGTTCCAGGATTTTGTCCCGTGTGGTGTAGGTACACCCCACGGTGCTGTTAGGGAGGGAGTTCCAGGATTTTCTGCCGTGTGGTGTAGGTACACCCACGGTGCTGTTAGGGAGGGAGTTCCAGGATTTTGTCCATGTGGTGTAGGTACACCCACAGCGCTGTTAGGGAGGGAGTTCCAGGATTTTGTCCCCGTGTGGTGTTAGGTACACCCACGGCGCTGTTAGGGAGGGAGTTCCAGGATTTTGTCTGTGTGGTGTAGGTACACCCACGGCGCTGTTAGGGGAGGGAGTTCCAGGATTTTGTCCCGTGTGGTGTAGGTACACCCACGGTGCTGTTAGGGAGGGAGTTCCAGGATTTTCTGCCGTGTGGTGTAGGTACACCCACGGTGCTGTTAGGGAGGGAGTTCCAGGATTTTGTCCATGTGGTGTAGGGTACACCCACAGCGCTGTTAGGGAGGGAGTTCCAGGATTTTGTCCCCGTGTGGTGTAGGTACACCCACGGCGCTGTTAGGGAGGGAGTTCCAGGATTTTGTCTGTGTGGTGTAGGTACACCCACGGCGGCTGTTAGGGAGGGAGTTCCAGGATTTTGTCCATGTGGTGTAGGGTACACCCACGGCGCTGTTAGGGAGGGAGTTCCAGGATTTTGTCCCGTGTGGTGTAGGTACACCCACGGCGCTGTTAGGGAGGGAGTTCCAGGATTTTGTCCCGTGTGGTGTAGGTACACCCACAGCGCTGTTAGGGAGGGAGTTCCAGGATTTTGTCCCCGTGTGGTGTAGGTACACCCACGGCGCTGTTAGGGAGGGAGTTCCAGGATTTTGTCCCTGTGGTGTAGGTACACCCACGGTGCTGTTAGGGAGGGAGTTCCAGGATTTTGTTCCCGTGTGGTGTAGGTACACCCACGGTGCTGTTAGGGGAGGTAGTTCCAGGATTTTGTCCCGTGTGGTGTAGGTACACCCACAGCGCTGTTAGGGAGGGGAGTTCCAGGATTTTGACCCCAGTGACAGTGAAGGAACGGGCCGATATATTTCCAAGTCGGGATGGTGAGGGGCTCGGAGGGGAACTTCCAGGTGGGTGGTGTTCCCCATGTGTCTGCTGCCCTCGTCCTTCTAGATGGTAGAGGTCGTGGGTTTGGGCGGCGCTGTCGAAGGAGCCTTGGTGAGTTCCTGCAGTGCATCTTGTAGATGGTGCACACACTGCAGCTACTGGTGCGTCGGTGGTGGAGGGAGTGAATGTTTGTGGATGGGGGTGCTGATCGAGCGGGGGGCTGCTTTGTCCTGGACGGTGTCGAGCTTCTTGAGTGTTGTGGGAGCCGCACTCATCCAGGCAAGTGGGGGAGTGTCCCATCACACTCCTGACTGGTGCCTTGTAGATAATGGACAGGCTTTGGGGGGAGTCAGGAGGTGAGTTACTCTCCGCAGGATTCACCCAGTGAGACAATGGGAACTTTCATTCAAAGGGGAAAATATGTATAAAGGAGGGAAGGCTGTGCGTAAGAGCAGGAATTCTAAAATCTAACAATGGGGGGTCCCTTCAGCATCCAAGCCTCCAGCTGCTGTCTACAAAGAACTGAAGTTAAGGAAACTCACCTTGAAATGGATTGATCAGGGTATCATGTTTCTTTGCCTGGGTCTCTTAAAATCTACGTCTTACTCGAAATGGAATTTTGGCATTTATTGCTAAAGGAATAGAGTGTAAAAATGGGGAAGTGTTGTTAGAACTGGACAAGGCATTGGGGAGACCGCACCTGGAGTACCGTGCACAGTTTTGGTCCCCTTACTTGAGGAAGGATGTAGTTGAACAGGAGGCAGTTCAGAGGAGGTTCACTAGATTGATTCCAGAGATGCGGGGGCTTGTCTTATGAGGAGAGATTGCGCAGTTTAGGGGCCTTATACTCGCTAGAGGGATGAGAGATCTAATTGAGGAATATAAGATGCTAAAGGGAATGGACAAAGTGGACGTGGAGGGGGATGTTCCACCTTGTGAGGCATTCTAGAATGAGAGGCTGTGGTTTTAGGCTAAGGGGGGTGGTAGATTTAAATCAGAGAGGAGGAGGAATTATTTTTCTTGAAGGGTGGTGAATCTGTGGAGGGTCACTACCTCAGAGTGCAGTGGATGCCGGGACGCGGAATAAATTTAAGGAGGAGGTCGACAGATTTTGAATGAGTAACGGGTTGGAAGGTGATGGGGAGAGGGGCGGGAAATTGGAGTTGAGGCCGAAATGAGATCAGCCGTGATGGTATTGAATGGCGGGGCAGGCTCGAGGGGCTGAATGGCCTACTCCTGCTCCTAGTCCTTATGTACTGTTGCTCTAACGAAAGCATAACTGGGAGTTAGATTAACTGGGGCCTTTGGAAGTTATCATAGTAATAGTTTGTAGATCCACATATGTACTCAAAATCATTTCTCCTATTAAGAAAGGTTTAATTTAGTTTTGCCAAAAACCTTAGAAGACTTGGTGGTCTTATTCCTACTGACTTCAAGGCAGCCGCCTCGAAATTTGTACAGGCTTCAAAACAAGCTGTGGCTGCTGTTTCAAGGCTACCCCTGGGATTTGAGTTTCTCAGCACTTACCATCTGCTGGGTCATAACATAAGGAACCTGCAATTGAGGTAATTGAAGGGCAGGGAGGAATAATACCTCTTGACAACAATTTGCCACAAAGGGACTAATTGGACGCACGACTGACCGTGTTAACGCGCCCCACGGTGAGCTACAAAACTGTCAGGCCGCAGGGATTAACACCATGGTCGAGTTAAGGGCAGCACTAAACCGGGCTCCCGGAGAGAACCACCATCGGGAGGGAGGGGGGGGCGGGGGGGGGGGCCGGGCCTTTGGGTATCCCACCCAGCCCGATAACTTTCGACACCCCTCGCCCAACAAGGATCCCTCCACCTCCGCCTTCCAACTATTCAACTCCCCTCAACTCCCCCCGCCTTCCGAGGCAGATGAGCGCAAGTCTCTGAGGGAGGAAAACGCCCCCACCCTCATCTCTGCCCGTAAAGGGCAACATCTAAGGAAGGGCAAGACTGGATCTGTGTCCTCTGGAGTTTAGAAGAGCGAGGGGGGGGGGCGGGGGGGTGTGATTTGACTGAAGTATACTAGACCCCTGAATGGCCTTGACAAGGTTGTCCCCGCATGTGTGTCACCCTTTCAGGGCATTAGTGAACCAGATACGTTTATAACAAACAATAGTTTCACGGTCAACTTTACTGAACCTAAATTCCAACCTGTACCCTGGTGGGATTTGAACTCAGGTCCTCTGGAGCAATACCCCTGGGATACTGGTCCAGCAATGTTACCCCCCCCACTCCCCGCCAACCCGCTTAACGATGAACAATTAATATGTTAAGTGGCATTGCTTTGGCAATCCCAGTTCTACACATGCTAAGACATTGCATACAGAGTAGAAAATACTGGGGGAGTTATTTTGGTTCCAAAAGCCCCGTGATTGTCAGTGGACAAGATCAGAATATGGAGACTACGTGACTACGTGACAGAATACGTGACTACGTGACAGAATACGTGACTACGTGACAGAATACGTGACTACGTGACAGAATACGTGACTACGTGACAGAATACGTGACTCGAGGTGCGCAGGAGGAGTCAACACCTGGGATGTTTTAAGAGCAGGGTCTTGGACCGGCCAAGGGCAATCTCTCTCCCTGACACCCGTGAATGACTGATAAACGAAGGAAACATATACGTGAGGCCCCCTTGTTGGCTTGTCACGATGAACCACAGCGCTATTTAAAAGGGGGAGAGGTTGCGGGGATCCTGAGGGTGTGGAGGGATCTGGGCGTCCTGGTGCACGAATCGCAAAAGGGGAGTTGGTGTGCAGATGCAGCAAGTGAATCGGGGGAAAAGTTGGGGGGGAGTCTCGCTTCCGACTGTCGGGGGCATTGGGTGAGGCCGCTTCCTGGGGGGGGGGCTGCTCCCAACTGATGTTTTTATTTATAGGAGCAGCAGGAGGCCATTCAGCCCCTCTCGAGCCTGCTCTCCCCGTTCGATGAGATTGTGGCTGACCTGATTGTGGCCTTAATTCCACTTTCCCTGTCTGTCCCCCCCCCATAACCCTCGACTCCCCTCGTCGATCAGAAACCGGCCTCGCTCGGCTCTTGAGTGTACCGACAGCCCCGGCCTCCGCTGCTCTCTGAGGGGTGGGGGTGGGAGAGAATCCCACAGACGGACCACCCCTCAGAGAGAAGAAATTCGTCCTCCTCTCCGTCTTCACAGGAGACCCCCCTCATTCTGAAACTGTGCCCCCCCTCTCCTCCCTCCTCATTCTAGATTCCCTCTCCCCCCCAACGAGGGGAGGAATATCCTCCCAGTATCCACCCTGTCGAGCCCCCTACCCCCCTCTGCCTCAATAAAGATCGCCTCTCGTTCGTCCAAACCCCAATGGGTAACAGGACCCAACCTGCTCAACCTCTCTCCTCACGAGACAAACCCCCCCCCCTTCATCCCAGGAATCGGCCGACCGAATCTTCTCTGAACGGCCCTCCGGTGCGAGCCTGTCCCCTCCTTAAGTAAGGAGACCGAAACTGTCCGCAGGGCCCCAAGGAGCGGCCTCACCCAACGCCCCGGACAGTCGGAGCGAGGACTCCCCCCCGACTTTTCCTGACTCCGTCCCCCCTCGCAACGAAGGACGATGTTCCTCTGGACCCTCCCCCACCCCCCCTCCGATCACTCGCTGCATCTGCACACCAACTCTCTTTTTGTGATCCATGCACCAGGGACGCCCAGATCCCTCCGCACCCTCAGAATCCCTCAACCTCCCTCCGTTTAGGTATGAACCTGCTTCCCGATTCTGGCTGCCAAGCAGGGACAGGGGTGGGTAAGACTGAGGCGCAAGGAGGGAGAAAAGCCGGGAGGAGGAAGAAACTCCAGAGGGATTGTCAGCCCAGAAGAGCGGGAACTGCGAGCGAGACTGTAACCATTTCCGCCCCTTCCCCGGAGCTGTGGGGAATTCCTGAATGTCCCCACCCAGATAACGATGGGAATTCTGCATTGTGTTTGTGACCTGAGGAACTCCCGAAAGCGTTCGGACCACCAACGAAGTGTAGTCGCAGCTGGTAGGAGCACAGCAAGAGTCCACAAATAGCAAGGCATGATGCTGTTTTTGACCATGTTATTTCAGCTTCTCGAAGGGGGGCCCCTCTGTTATAACCCAGGATTGGCTGCCCGGAGACACTGGCAAATCTGGGCAGCAATGCACCTGACATAATGCCGTGCCTACTGTCGGAGGGTCAATGCTGAGGGAGAGCCGCACTGTCGCAGGGTCAGCGCTGAGGGAGTGCCGCACTGTGGGAGGGTCAGTACTGAGGGAGCGCCGCACTGTCGGAGGGTCAGTGCTGAGGGAGAGCCGCACTGTCGGGAGGGTCAGTGCTGAGGGAGAGCCGCACTGTCGGAGGGGTCAGTGCTGAGGGAGAGCCGCACTGTGGGATCCCACAGCCATTATCGGAAGAAGAGCTGGGTGGGGTGGGTGGGGGTCGGAGGTGGAAGTTGGGGGTGAGTTTTTGGCCTCTGTGATTTGCCCCTGAACCACCCTCCCCCAAAACCTACCCCCGCCCGCGGCCGAACAATCCGGACTCTGGCCATTCAGCCCATCGAGGGTCCCTCCCGGTCCGGGCCAACACCCCTCCAAACCCCCTCACGACCTCTCCCCCCCCCCACCAACCTGAACCCCGGCCCCATTAACTACCCCCCCCCCACCCACAACCCCCCCCACGCCCTCCCCTTCCTCCTCCCCTCGCCCGCTCACCCTCCAGCACGCTGACCCCCGCCCGCCTCCTGAACCCGTCCCCCCCGACCCACGCGGGATCTTGCTGTGCGCGAAAGCAGAGCGTGACTTCCCTTGCGACTCTTCTCCATTGGCGGGTCCGCTCTTCGAGGTCCAGTCCAAACTCCCCTGTCCTTCGTCTGGACGCTCCCTCTGGGGAGACACAAAAAGGCAGGGTTCAGGGATCAAAGGTCATCGCTGGAAAGTAAAGAAATATATATATATATATATATATATATATACAGCTGCAGGAAATGCACTCAGTGCGGGCGGAGAGAGATATCCATCAGGGACAGGAAATATTTGTAGGCCTCAATTAACGCCCGTATCTGGCATCCTGTGTTACGCCATGACTAACATCCCATGGGTTCAGCCATTTACCCTTACGGTTCCCTTCATCTCCGAGGGATGTTTGTCATCAGCCAACGCTTGGTGGTCAATTCTGACAGCGCCAGTGCAGCTGGAGGCCTTTCTGCCCCTTCCAGACTGGTCAGACAGCGACGCTCGTCTCAGCACCGAAAGGGACGTGGGGGTTTGAACCGAGTCCGGCAAATGCCGGGGGGGGGGGGGGTTGGGTACGGAGGGAAGCTCCCTCTACGCCGTTCCCCCATCAAACACTCCCAGGACAGGTACAGCACGGGGGTTAGATACAGAGTAAAGCTCCCTCTACACTGTCCCCCAACAAACACTCCCAGGACAGGTACAGCACGGGGTTAGAGACAGAGTAAAGCTCCCTCTACACTGTCCCCATCAAACACTCCCAGGACAGGTACCGCACGGGGGTTAGATACAGAGTAAAGCTCCCTCTACACTGTCCCCCAACAAACACTCCAGGACAGGTACAGCACGGGGGTTAGATACAGAGTAAAGCTCCCTCTACACTGTCCCCATCAAACACTCCCAGGACAGGTACAGCACGGGGTTAGATACAGAGTAAAGGTCCCTCTACGCCGTTCCCCCCATCAAACACTCCCAGGACAGGTACAGCACGGGGTTAGATACAGAGTAAAGCTCCCTCTACACTGTCCCCCAACAAACACTCCCAGGACAGGTACAGCACGGGGGTTAGATACAGAGTAAAGCTCCCTCTACACTGTCCCCATCAAACACTCCCAGGACAGGTACAGCACGGGGTTAGATACAGAGTAAAATCTCCCTCTACACTGTCCCCATCAAACACTCCCAGGACAGGTACAGCACGGGGGTTAGATACGGAGTAAAGCTCCCTCTACACTGTTCCCCATTAAACACTCCCAGGACAGGTACAGCACGGGGTTAGATACAGAGTAAAGCTCCCTCTACACTGTCCCCATCAAACACTCCCAGGACAGGTACAGCACGGGGTTAGATACAGAGTAAAGCTCCCTCTACACCGTCCCCATCAAACACTCCCAGGACAGGAACAGCACGGGGGTTAGATACAGAGTAAAGCTCCCTCTACACTGTCCCCATCAAACACTCCCAGGACAGGTACAGCACGGGGGTTAGATACAGAGTAAAGCTCCCTCTACACTTTCCCCATGAAACACTCCCAGGACAGGTACAGCACGGGGTTAGATACAGAGTAAAAGCCCCCTCTACACTGTTCCCATCAAACACTCCCAGGACATGTACAGCACGGGGTTAGATACAGAGTAAACCTCCCTCTACACTGTCATCATCAAACACTCCCAGGATAGGTACAGCACGGGGTTAGATACAGAGTAAAGCTCCCTTTACACTGTCCCCATCAAACACTCCTAGGACAGGTACAGCACGGGGTTAGATAGAGTGAAGTTACCTCTACACTGTCCCCATCAAACGCTCCCAGGCCAGGTACAGCACGGGGTTAGATACAGAGTAAAGCTCCCTCTACACTGTCCCCATCAAACACTCCCAGGACAGGTACAGCACGGGGTTAGATACAGAGTAAATCTCCCTCTACACTGTCCCCATCAAACACTCCCAGGACAGGTTACAGCACGGGGGTTAGATACAGAGTAAATCTCCCTCTACACCGGTCCCCATCAAACACTCCCAGGACAGGTACAGCACGGGGTTTAGATACAGAGTAAAGCTCCCTCTACACCGTCCCCATCAAACACTCCCAGGACAGGTACAGCACGGGGTTAGATACAGAGTAAAGCTCCCTCTACACCGTCCCCATCAAACACTCCCAGGCCAGGTACAGCACGGGGTTAGATACAGAGTAAATCTCCCTCTACACTGTCCCCATCAAACACTCCCAGGACAGGTACAGCACGGGGTTAGATACAGAGTAAATCTCCCTCTACACCGTCCCCATCAAACACTCCCAGGACAGGTACAGCACGGGGTTAGATACAGAGTAAATCTCCCTCTACACTGTCCCCCATCAAACACTCCCAGGACAGGTACAGCACGGGGGTTAGATACAGAGTAAATCTCCCTCTACACCGTCCCCATCAAACACTCCCAGGACAGGTACAGCACGGGGTTAGATACAGAGTAAAGCTCCCTCTACACCATCCCCATCAAACACTCCCAGGACAGGTACAGCACGGGGTTAGATACAGAGTAAATCTCCCTCTACACTGTCCCCATCAAACACTCCCAGGACAGATACAGCACGGGGTTAGATACAGAGTAAAGCTCCCTCTACACTGTCCCCATCAAACACTCCCAGGACAGGTACAGCACGGGGTTAGATACAGAGTAAAGCTCCCTCTGCACTGTCCCCATCAAACACTCCCAGGACAGGTACAGCACGGGGTTAGATACAGAGTAAATCTCCCTCTACACTGTCCCCATCAAACACTCCCAGGACAGGTACAGCACGGGGTTAGATACAGAGTAAAGCTCCCTCTACACTGTCCCCATCAAACACTCCCAGGACAGGTACAGCACGGGGTTAGATACAGAGTAAAGCTCCCTCTACACCGTCATCATCAAACATACACACACTCTCTCTCTCTTTCTCTCGCCCCCTCCCTGTTCATCTGTTCTCTCGCCCCCTCCCTGTTCATCTGTTCTCTCTTGTCTCTGTCGTTATAAGCCTCTTCTCAAAGTGAATCCCGGTCACTAATGAAGCAACTTTGATTGCAAACTGCAGATGAGAGTGATGATGAGACTCAGAGAGATTGCGAGAACGAGGCAGAGAGAGAGAGAGAGAGAGATGGACAGAGAGAGACATAAGCACAGAGGGTGTGAGAGACGTAGAGAAGCAAAGACAGATATTTAGTTAGAGTGAGAGACACACGCACACACGCACACACACACAGATTGGGAGGCAGATCGGTGGGAAGCAGAGACAATGAGGTGGAGATGGGTGGGTTGGAGGGGGAGGGACACTTGGGGATGATGTGAGGAACAGATGGAACGAGAAAGTAAGGCGAGGAATAAAGATAGGGAGGGAGAGGGAATTGGACCACGTGTGAAAATTGAAACACATCGTGAACGGGGATCGAAAGGGCGGTTACAGGGGTGCTAGAGAGTCAGGATTAGATGCCAGGAGCAGGGAGAGAGAGAGACAGAGAGAGGGAGAGACACTGAAGGGTCCTGGAGAGTCAGAATGAGACGCTAATAGCGGGGAGAGAGAGAGAGATAAAGAGAGAGGGAGAGAGGGAGAGAGGGAGAGACACTGAAGGGTCCTGGAGAGTCAGAATGAGATGCTAATAGTGGGGAGAGAGAGAGAGGGAGAGAGCGAGAGAGCGAGAAACACTGAAGGGTCCTGGGGAGTCAGAATGAGACACTAAAAACGGGGAGAGAGAGAGAGATAAAGAGAGAGGGAGAGAGGGAGAGAGACAGGGCGAGAGGGAGAGATAAAGAGAGAGGGAGAGACACTGAAGGGTCCTGGGGAGTCAGAATGAGACACTAAAAACGGGGAGAGAGAGAGAGATAAAGAGAGAGGGAGAGAGGGAGAGAGACAGGGCGAGAGGGAGAGATAAAGAGAGAGGGAGAGACACTGAAGGGTCCTGGAGAGTCAGAATGAGACACTAAAAACGGGGAGAGAGAGGGAGAGAGGGAGAGAGACAGGGCGAGAGGGAGAGATAAAGAGAGAGGGAGAGACACTGAAGGGTCCTGGAGAGTCAGAATGAGATGCTAATAGCGGGGAGAAAGAGGGAGAGAGGGAGAGAGACAGGGAGAGAGGGAGAGAGGGAGAGAGCGAGAGACACTGAAGGGTCCTGGAGAGTCAGAATGAGACACTAAAAACGGGGGGAGAGAGAGAGAGAGGGAGAGAGAGAGAGAGGGAGAGAGGGAGAGAGAAAGAGAGGGAGAAACACTGAAGGGTCCTGGGGAGTCAGAATGAAATGCTAATAGTAGGGAGAGAGAGAGAGGGAGAGGGAGAGAGGGAGAGAGACTGAAGGGTCCTGGAGAGTCAGAACGAGCCACTAAAAACGGGGGGAGAGAGAGAGATAAAGAGAGAGGGAGAGAGGGAGAGAGAGAGAGAGACAGTGAAAGAGGGAGAGAGGGAGAAACACTGAAGGGTCCTGGGGAGTCAGAATGAGATGCTAATAGCGGGGAGAGAGAGAGAGGGAGAGGGAGAGAGCGAGGGAGGGAGAGACACTGAAGGGTCCTGGGGAGTCAGAATGAGATGCTAATAGCGGGGAGAGAGAGAGAGAGAGAGAGGGAGAGAGGGAGAGACACTGAAGGGTCCTGGGGAGTCAGAATGAGACACTATATGTGGGGGGAGAGAGAGATAAAGAGAGAGGGAGAGAGGGAGAGACACTGAAGGGTCCTGGGGAGTCAGAATGAGACACTATATGTGGGGGGGGGAGAGAGATAAAGAGAGAGGGAGAGAGGGAGAGACACTGAAGGGTCCTGGGGAGTCAGAATGAGACAATATATGTGGGGGGGGAGAGAGATAAAGAGAGAGGGAGAGAGGGAGAGACACTGAAGGGTCCTGGAGAGTCAGAATGAGATGCTAATAGCGGAGAGAGGGAGAGAGACAGGGAGAGAGGGAGAGAGAGAGAGACACTGAAGGGTCCTGGAGAGTCAGAATGAGACACTATATGTGGGGGGAGAGAGAGAGTGAGAGGGAGAGAGGGAGAGACACTGAAGTCTCCTGGAGAGTCAGAATGAGACACTAATAGCGGGGAGAGAGCGAGGGAGCGGCACTGACGGACAGAGGAGAGAGTGACTCCAGGACTGGGGTGGTGCTCAGTAAATCCCTGTGCCATTTAATGGAGCGCTGGTTGACCCTCGAGAGACATCGCAATCTGTGCGGAGGGCCAAGGAGAGAAGATATACCGATTTCTAAAGAACGTGCAGCTCTTACCGGGACTGAGACTGTGATTCAGGTCCAGGGAGACACGCGATAGTCCTCGAACTTGCTCTCCCTCTCACTCTGCCTTTGTCGCCCGTCTCTCTCTCTCTCTGTGCTCCCTCAGTGCCGTCTCACACTCAGCCCCGAAGTTACTGAATTCAGCAAAGAGCAATCACCACAGCACCAGCCACACCCCTCTGGAAAACAGCCAAGAAAGCCAAACAGAGGATTGAGGCAGTATCTAATGCCATGCTGTCCCGGGAGTGTCGAGGGAGCTTTACTCTGTATCTAACCCCGTGCTGTACCTGTCCTGGGAGTGTTTGATGGGGACGGTGTAGAGGGAGCTTTACTCTGTATCTAACCCCGTGCTGTACCTGTCCTGGGAGTGTTTGATGGGGACAGTGTAGAGGGAGATTTACTCTGTATCTAACCCCGTGCTGTACCTGTCCTGGGAGTGTTTGATGGGGACAGTGTAGAGGGAGCTTTACTCTGTATCTAACCCCGTGCTGTACCTGTCCTGGGAGTGTTTGATGGGGACGGTGTAGAGGGAGCTTTACTCTGTATCTTACCCGTGCTGTACCTGTCCTGGGAGTGTTTGATGGGGACGGTGTAGAGGGAGCTTTACTCTGTATCTAACCCCGTGCTGTACCTGTCCTGGGAGTGTTTGATGGGGACGGTGTAGAGGGAGCTTTACTCTGTATCTAACCCTGTGCTGTACCTGTCCTGGGAGTGTTTGATGGGGACGGTGTAGAGGGGGTTTACTCTGTATCTAACCCCGTGCTGTACCTGTCCTGGGAGTGTTTGATGGGGACAGTGTAGAGGGAGCTTTACTCTGTATCTAACCCCGTGCTGTACCTGTCCTGGGAGTGTTTGATGGGGACGGTGTAGAGGGAGCTTTACTCTGTATCTAACCCCGTGCTGTACCTGTCCTGGAGTGTTTGATGGGGATGGTGTAGAGGAAGCTTTACTCTGTATCTAACCCCGTGCTGTACCTGTCCTGGGAGTGTTTGATGGGGACGGTGTAGAGGGAGCTTTACTCTGTATCTAACCCTGTGCTGTACCTGTCCTGGGAGTGTTTGATGGAGACAGTGTAGAGGGAGCTTAACTCTGTATCTAACCCCGTGCTGTACCTGTCCTGGGAGTGTTTGATGGGGACGGTGTAGAGGGAGCTTTACTCTGTATCTAACCCCGTGCTGTACCTGTCCTGGGAGTGTTTGATGGGGACAGTGTAGAGGGAGCTTTACTCTGTATCTAACCCTGTTCTGTAAATGTCCTGGGAGTGTTTGATGGGGACAGTATAGAGGAAGCTTTACTCTGTATCTAACCCCGTGCTGTACCTGTCCTGGGAGTGTTTGATGGGGACAGTGTAGAGGGAGCTTTACTCTGTATCTAACCCCGTGCTGTACCTGTCCTGGGAGTGTTTGATGGGGACAGTGTAGAGGGAGATTTACTCTGTATCTAACCCCGTGCTGTACCTGTCCTGGGAGTGTTTGATGGGGACAGTGTAGAGGGAGCTTTACTCTGTATCTAACCCCGTGCTATGCCTGTCCTGGGGGTGTTTGATGGGGACAGTGTAGAGGGAGCTTTACTCTGTATCTAACCCCGTGCTGTACCTGTCCTGGGAGTGTTTGATGGGGACGGTGTAGAGAGAGCTTTACTCTGTATCTAACCCTGTGCTGTACCTGTCCTGGGAGTGTTTGATGGGGACGGTGTAGAGGAAGCTTTACTCTGTATCTAACCCCGTGCTGTACCTGTCCTGGGAGTGTTTGATGGGGACGGTGTAGAGGGAGCTTTACTCTGTATCTAACCCTGTGCTGTACCTGTCCTGGGAGTGTTTGATGGAGACAGTGTAGAGGGAGCTTTACTCTGTATCTAACCCCGTGCTGTACCTGTCCTGGGAGTGTTTGATGGGGACGGTGTAGAGGGAGCTTTACTCTGTATCTAACCCCGTGCTGTACCTGTCCTGGGAGTGTTTGATGGGGACAGTGTAGAGGGAGCTTTACTCTGTATCTAACCCTGTTCTGTAAATGTCCTGGGAGTGTTTGATGGGGACAGTGTAGAGGAAGCTTTACTCTGTATCTAACCCCGTGCTGTACCTGTCCTGGGAGTGTTTGATGGGGACAGTGTAGAGGGAGCTTTACTCTGTATCTAACCCCGTGCTGTACCTGTCCTGGGAGTGTTTGATGGGGACAGTGTAGAGGGAGCTTTACTCTGTATCTAACCCCGTGCTGTACCTGTCCTGGGAGTGTTTGATGGGGACAGTGTAGAGGCAGCTTTACTCTGTATCTAACCCCGTTCTTTATCTGTCCTGGAATGTTTCTCTGTATATGCATATATATATTGGGCAAATCAAATTAGTAACAATACCATAGAGGAGGAATTCCTGGAGTCGATATGGGATGGTTTTCTGGACCAATTCGTTGTGGAACCCACTAGGGAACAGACCATCCTAGACTGGATTTGTGTAATTGGAAAGGAATAATTGGCCGTCTAGTTGTGTGAAGCCCCTTGGGGATGAGTGAGCATAATATGCTTGAATTCTTCATCAAGATGGACACTGACGTAGTGATTCTGAGACCTATTTCCTGAATCTTAATAAAGGAAACTACGATGGTATGAGGCGCGAGTTGGCTATGATGGACTGGGAAATGTTACTTGAAGGGATGACAGTGGATCAGCAATGGCAAACATTCACAGAGCGCATGGGTGAACTGCAACAATTGTTTATTCCTGTCTGGTGCAATACTAAAACAGGAAAGGTGGCCAAACCATGGCTTACAGGGGAAATTAGAGATAGTATTAGATGCAAGGAAGAGGCGTACAAATTGGCCGGAAAAAACAACAGACCTGAGGATTGGGAGCAGTTTAGAATTCAGCAAAGGAGGACCAAGGGATTGATTAAGAAGGGGAAAATCGAGAACGAGAGTAAGCTTGCGGGGAACATAAAAACTGACTGTAATAGTTTCTCTAGGTATCTGAAGAGGAAAAGATTGGCGAAGACAAATGTAGGTCCCTTACAGTCAGAAACTTGAATTTGTAATGGGGAACAGAGAAATGGGCTGACCAACGAAATACATACTTTGGTTCTGTCTTCGCAAAGGAAGACACTAATAACACACCAGAAATGTTGGGGAACGCAGGGTTCAGTGAGAGGGAGCGACTGAAAGAAATCGGTATTATTAGGGAAATGGTGTTGGGGGAATTGATGCGATTGAAGGCTGATAAATCCCCGGGGCCTGATAATCTACAGCCCAGAGCACTTCAGGAAGTGGCCCTAGAAATAATGGATGCATTGGTGTCCATCTTCCGAGATTCTGTAGACTCTGGAACAGTTCCTACAGATTGGAGTGTAGCTAATGTAACCCCACTGTTTAAAAAGGGAGGTAGAGAGATAGCAGGGAATTATAGACCAGTCAGCCTGGCGTCGGTAGTGGGGAAAGTTCTAGAGTCCATTATAAAGGATTTAATAGCTGAGCATTTGGAAAACAGTGGCAGAATCGGACAGAGTCAGCATGGATTTACGATAGGGAAATCATGCTTGACAAATCTACTGGAATTTTTCGAGGATGTAACTAGTAGAGTTGATGAGGGGGAGCCAGTGGATGTGGTTTATATGGACTTTCAGAAGGCTTTCGACAAAGTCTCACATAAGAGATTGGCGTGTAAAATTAAAGCGCATGGGATTGGGGGAAGTGTATTGAGATGGATAGAAAACTGGTCGGTAGACAGGAAACAAAGAGTAGGAATAAACCGGTATTTTTCCGAATGGCAGGCAGTGACTAGTGGGATACCGCAGGGATCGGTGCTGGGACAATATATATTAATGATTTAGATGAGGGAACTAAATGTAATATCTCCACATTTGCAGATGACACAAAGCTGGGTGGGAGGATGAGCTGTGAGGGGGATGCAGAGATGCTTCAGTGTGATTTGGACAAGCTGAGTGAGTGGGCAAATGCATGGCAGATGCAGTATAATGTGGAGAAATGTGAGGTTATCCACTTTGGTAGATAAAACAGGAAGGCAGATTATTACCTGAATGGCTAGAAATTGAGAGAGGGGAATGTGCAACGAGACCTGGGTGTCCTTGTACACCAGTCGCTGAAGGTAAACATGCAGGTGCAGCAGGCGGTAAAGAAGGCAAATGGTATGTTGGCCTTCATAGCCAGAGGATTTGAGTACAGGAACAGGGATGTCTTGCTGCAATTGTACAGGGCCTTGGTGAGACCACACCTGGAATATTGTGTGCAGTTTTGGTCTCCTTATCTGAGGAAGGACGTTCTTGCGATAGAGGGAGTGGAGCGAAGGTTTACCCGACTGATTCCTTATCTGAGGAAGGACATTCTTGCTATAGAGGGAGTGCAGCGAAGGTTTACCCGACTGATTCCTGGGATAGCGGGACTGACATATGAGGAGAGATTGAGTCGGTTTGGATTATATTCGCTGGAGTTCAGAAGAATGAGGGGGGATCTGATAGAAACCTGTAAAATTCTAACAGGACTAGACAGGCTGGATGCAGGAAGGATGTTCCCGATAGTGGGTGGGGGGAGGTCCAGAACCAGGGGTCGCAGTCTGAGGATATGGGGTAGACCACTTAGGACTGAGATGAGGAGAGATTTCTTCACCCAGAGAGTGATGAGCCTGTGGAATTCGCTACCACAGAAAGCAGTTGAGGCTAAAACATTGTGTGTTTTCAAGAAGGGGTTCGATATATCTCTTGGGGCGAAAGGGATCAGAGGGTATGGGGAGAAAGGGGGAGCAGGGCTATTGAGTTGGATGATCAGCCACGATTATAATGAATGGGGGAGTAAGCTCGAAGGGCCGAATGGCCTACTCCTGCTCCTAGTTTCTATGTTTCTATGTTTAATAGGGACAGTGTAGAGGGAGCTTTACTCTGTATCTAACCCTGTGCTGTACCTGTCCTGGGAGTGTTTGATGGGGACAGTGTAGAGGGAGCTTTACTCTGTATCTAACCCCGTGCTGTACCTGTCCTGGGAGTGTTTGATGGGGGCAGTGTAGAGGGAGCTTTACTCTGTATCTAACCCTGTGCTGTACCTGTCCTGGGAGTGTGTGATGGGGACGGTGTAGAGGGAGCTTTACTCTGTATCTAACCCCGTGCTGTACCTGTCCTGTGAGTGTTTGATGGGGACGGTGTAGAGGGAGATTTACTCTGTATCTAACCCCGTGCTGTACCTGTCCTGGGAGTGTTTGATGGGGACGGTGTAGAGGGAGCTTTACTCTGTATCTAACCCCGTGCTGTACCTGTCCTGGGAGTGTTTGATGGGGACAGTGTAGAGGGAGCTTTACTCTGTATCTAACACCGTGCTGTACCTGTCCTGGGAGTGTTTGATGGGGACGGTGTAGAGGGAGATTTACTCTGTATCTAACACCGTGCTGTACCTGTCCTGGGAGTGTTTGATGGGGACGGTGTAGAGGGACCTTTACTCTGTATCTAACCCCATGCTGTACCTGTCCTGGGAGTGTTTGATGGGGACAGTGTAGAGGGAGCTTTACTCTGTATCTAACCCCGTGCTGTACCTGTCCTGGGAGTGTTTGATGGGGACGGTGTAGAGGGCGCTTTACTCTGTATCTAACCCCTTGCTGTACCTGTCCTGGGAGTGTTTGATGGGGACGGTGTAGAGGGCGCTTTACTCTGTATCTAACCCCGTGCTGTACCTGTCCTGGGAGTGTTTGATGGGGACGGTGTAGAGGGAGATTTACTCTGTATCTAACCCCGTGCTGTACCTGTCCTGGGTGTGTTTGATGGGGACGGTGTAGAGGGAGCTTTACTCTGTATCTAACCCCGTGCTGTACCTGTCCTGGGAGTGTTTGATGGGGACAGTGTAGAGGGAGCTTTACTCTGTATCTAACCCTGTTCTGTAAATGTCCTGGGAGTGTTTGATGGGGACAGTGTAGAGGAAGCTTTACTCTGTATCTAACCCCGTGCTGTACCTGTCCTGGGAGTGTTTGATGGGGACAGTGTAGAGGGAGCTTTACTCTGTATCTAACCCCGTGCTGTACCTGGTCCTGGGAGTGTTTGATGGGGACAGTGTAGAGGGAGCTTTACTCTGTATCTAACCCCGTGCTGTACCTGTCCTGGGAGTGTTTGATGGGGACAGTGTAGAGGCAGCTTTACTCTGTATCTAACCCCGTTCTTTATCTGTCCTGGGAATGTTTCTCTGTATATGCATATATATATTGGGCAAATCAAATTAGTAACAATACCATAGAGGAGGAATTCCTGGAGTCGATATGGGATGGTTTTCTGGACCAATTCGTTGTGGAACCCACTAGGGAACAGACCATCCTAGACTGGATTTGTGTAATTGGAAAGGAATAATTGGCCGTCTAGTTGTGTGAAGCCCCTTGGGGATGAGTGAGCATAATATGCTTGAATTCTTCATCAAGATGGACACTGACGTAGTGATTCTGAGACCTATTTCCTGAATCTTAATAAAGGAAACTACGATGGTATGAGGCGCGAGTTGGCTATGATGGACTGGGAAATGTTACTTGAAGGGATGACAGTGGATCAGCAATGGCAAACATTCACAGAGCGCATGGGTGAACTGCAACAATTGTTTATTCCTGTCTGGTGCAATACTAAAACAGGAAAGGTGGCCAAACCATGGCTTACAGGGGAAATTAGAGATAGTATTAGATGCAAGGAAGAGGCGTACAAATTGGCCGGAAAAAAACAACAGACCTGAGGATTGGGAGCAGTTTAGAATTCAGCAAAGGAGGACCAAGGGATTGATTAAGAAGGGGAAAATCGAGAACGAGAGTAAGCTTGCGGGGAACATAAAAACTGACTGTAATAGTTTCTCTAGGTATCTGAAGAGGAAAAGATTGGCGAAGACAAATGTAGGTCCCTTACAGTCAGAAACTTGAATTTGTAATGGGGAACAGAGAAATGGGCTGACCAACGAAATACATACTTTGGTTCTGTCTTCGCAAAGGAAGACACTAATAACACACCAGAAATGTTGGGGAACGCAGGGTTCAGTGAGAGGGAGCGACTGAAAGAAATCGGTATTATTAGGGAAATGGTGTTGGGGGAATTGATGCGATTGAAGGCTGATAAATCCCCGGGGCCTGATAATCTACAGCCCAGAGCACTTCAGGAAGTGGCCCTAGAAATAATGGATGCATTGGTGTCCATCTTCCGAGATTCTGTAGACTCTGGAACAGTTCCTACAGATTGGAGTGTAGCTAATGTAACCCCACTGTTTAAAAAGGGAGGTAGAGAGATAGCAGGGAATTATAGACCAGTCAGCCTGGCGTCGGTAGTGGGGAAAGTTCTAGAGTCCATTATAAAGGATTTAATAGCTGAGCATTTGGAAAACAGTGGCAGAATCGGACAGAGTCAGCATGGATTTACGATAGGGAAATCATGCTTGACAAATCTACTGGAATTTTTCGAGGATGTAACTAGTAGAGTTGATGAGGGGGAGCCAGTGGATGTGGTTTATATGGACTTTCAGAAGGCTTTCGACAAAGTCTCACATAAGAGATTGGCGTGTAAAATTAAAGCGCATGGGATTGGGGGAAGTGTATTGAGATGGATAGAAAACTGGTCGGTAGACAGGAAACAAAGAGTAGGAATAAACCGGTATTTTTCCGAATGGCAGGCAGTGACTAGTGGGATACCGCAGGGATCGGTGCTGGGACAATATATATTAATGATTTAGATGAGGGAACTAAATGTAATATCTCCACATTTGCAGATGACACAAAGCTGGGTGGGAGGATGAGCTGTGAGGGGGATGCAGAGATGCTTCAGTGTGATTTGGACAAGCTGAGTGAGTGGGCAAATGCATGGCAGATGCAGTATAATGTGGAGAAATGTGAGGTTATCCACTTTGGTAGATAAAACAGGAAGGCAGATTATTACCTGAATGGCTAGAAATTGAGAGAGGGGAATGTGCAACGAGACCTGGGTGTCCTTGTACACCAGTCGCTGAAGGTAAACATGCAGGTGCAGCAGGCGGTAAAGAAGGCAAATGGTATGTTGGCCTTCATAGCCAGAGGATTTGAGTACAGGAACAGGGATGTCTTGCTGCAATTGTACAGGGCCTTGGTGAGACCACACCTGGAATATTGTGTGCAGTTTTGGTCTCCTTATCTGAGGAAGGACGTTCTTGCGATAGAGGGAGTGGAGCGAAGGTTTACCCGACTGATTCCTTATCTGAGGAAGGACATTCTTGCTATAGAGGGAGTGCAGCGAAGGTTTACCCGACTGATTCCTGGGATAGCGGGACTGACATATGAGGAGAGATTGAGTCGGTTTGGATTATATTCGCTGGAGTTCAGAAGAATGAGGGGGGATCTGATAGAAACCTGTAAAATTCTAACAGGACTAGACAGGCTGGATGCAGGAAGGATGTTCCCGATAGTGGGTGGGGGGAGGTCCAGAACCAGGGGGTCGCAGTCTGAGGATATGGGGTAGACCACTTAGGACTGAGATGAGGAGAGATTTCTTCACCCAGAGAGTGATGAGCCTGTGGAATTCGCTACCACAGAAAGCAGTTGAGGCTAAAACATTGTGTGTTTTCAAGAAGGGGTTCGATATATCTCTTGGGGCGAAAGGGATCAGAGGGTATGGGGAGAAAGGGGGAGCAGGGCTATTGAGTTGGATGATCAGCCACGATTATAATGAATGGGGGAGTAAGCTCGAAGGGCCGAATGGCCTACTCCTGCTCCTAGTTTCTATGTTTCTATGTTTAATAGGGACAGTGTAGAGGGAGCTTTACTCTGTATCTAACCCTGTGCTGTACCTGTCCTGGGAGTGTTTGATGGGGACAGTGTAGAGGGAGCTTTACTCTGTATCTAACCCCGTGCTGTACCTGTCCTGGGAGTGTTTGATGGGGGCAGTGTAGAGGGAGCTTTACTCTGTATCTAACCCTGTGCTGTACCTGTCCTGGGAGTGTGTGATGGGGACGGTGTAGAGGGAGCTTTACTCTGTATCTAACCCCGTGCTGTACCTGTCCTGTGAGTGTTTGATGGGGACGGTGTAGAGGGAGATTTACTCTGTATCTAACCCCGTGCTGTACCTGTCCTGGGAGTGTTTGATGGGGACGGTGTAGAGGGAGCTTTACTCTGTATCTAACCCCGTGCTGTACCTGTCCTGGGAGTGTTTGATGGGGACGGTGTAGAGGGAGATTTACTCTGTATCTAACCCCGTGCTGTACCTGTCCTGGGAGTGTTTGATGGGGATGGTGTAGAGGGAGCTTTACTCTGTATCTAACCTTGTGCTGTACCTGTCCTGGGAGTGTTTGATGGGGACGGTGTAGAGGGAGCTTTACTCTGTATCTAACCCCGTGCTGTACCTGTCCTGGGAGTGTTTGATGGGGACGGTGTAGAGGGAGCTTTACTCTGTATCTAACCCCGTGCTGTACCTGTCCTGGGAGTGTTTGATGGGGACAGTGTAGAGGGAGCTTTACTCTGTATCTAACACCGTGCTGTACCTGTCCTGGGAGTGTTTGATGGGGACGGTGTAGAGGGAGATTTACTCTGTATCTAACACCGTGCTGTACCTGTCCTGGGAGTGTTTGATGGGGACGGTGTAGAGGGACCTTTACTCTGTATCTAACCCCATGCTGTACCTGTCCTGGGAGTGTTTGATGGGGACAGTGTAGAGGGAGCTTTACTCTGTATCTAACCCCGTTGCTGTACCTGTCCTGGGAGTGTTTGATGGGGACGGTGTAGAGGGCGCTTTACTCTGTATCTAACCCCGTGCTGTACCTGTCCTGGGAGTGTTTGATGGGGACGGTGTAGAGGGAGCTTTACTCTGTATCTAACCCCGTGCTGTACCTGTCCTGGGTATGTTTGATGGGGACGGTGTAGAGGGAGATTTACTCTGTATCTAACCCCGTGCTGTACCTGTCCTGGTAGTGTTTGATGGGGACGGTGTAGAGGGAGATTTACTCTGTATCTAACCCCGTGCTGTACCTGTTGAGAGTGGGCTGATCTTTATTAACACTCACAGTCATCTTTAAATGATTCCAACGTGTGTGACACTTCATAACGCTGACATCTCGGGAGTGTTAATCCTGCTGCTCTATCATCTCTCCCTCAATCACTGCCTCCCATCACATACATGATTGCAATTTCCTGTGTACAAATTCTCTCTTGGAGATTCATCCTGTCCTTGATGATCTCTCTCCCTCTCTCTGTGTCTCCCTCTCTGCCTCTTTGTCTCTCTCTGTCCCTCTCTCTGCCTCTCTATTTGTCTCTCCCGCTCTCTTTGTCTGCCTCTCTCTGTCACTCTCTCTCTCACTCTTTTTCCCTCCCTCTCTCTCTCTCCTTCTCTGCCTCTCTCTTTCTCTTTGTCTCTCTCTGTCTCTCTCTGCCTGTCTGTCTCACTCTCTCTGCCTCTCTATGTCTCTCCCTCTCTCTCTCTGTCTTTCTCACTCTGTTTCCCTCCCTCTCTCTGTCTCTCTCTTTCTCTGCCTCTCTCTCTCTGTCTCTCTCTGCTTGTCTGTCTCACTCTCTCTGCCTCTCTATGTCTCTCCCTCTCTCTCTCTGTCCCTCTCACTTTGTTTCCTTCCTCTCTCTGTCTCTCTCTTTCTCTGCCTCTCTCATTCTCTGTCTCTCTCTCTTTCTCTGTCTCTTTATTTGTCTCTCTCTGTCTCTCTCTGCCTGTCTGTCTCACTCTCTCTGCCTCTCTATGTCTCTCCCTCTCTCTCTGTCTCTCTCACTCTGTTTCCCTCCCTCTCTCTCTCTCTCTTTCTCTGCCTCTCTCTCTGCCTCTCTCTTTCTCTTTGTCTCTCTCTGTCTCTCTCTGCCTGTCTGTCTCACTCTCTCTGCCTCTCTATGTCTCTCCCTCTCTCTCTCTGTCTCTCTCACTTTGTTTCCTTCCCTCTCTCTGTCTCTCTCTTTCTCTGTCTCTCTCTTTCTCTGTCTCTCTCTCTCTGTCTCTCTCTGTCTCTCTCTGCTTGTCTGTCTCACTCTCTCTGCCTCTCTATGTCTCTCCCTCTCTCTCTCTGTCCCTCTCACTTTGTTTCCTTCCCTCTCTCTGTCTCTCTCTTTCTCTGCCTCTCTCATTCTCTGTCTCTCTCTCTTTCTCTGT
This sequence comes from Isurus oxyrinchus, assembly GCA_026770705.1. Taxonomy (NCBI): domain Eukaryota; kingdom Metazoa; phylum Chordata; class Chondrichthyes; order Lamniformes; family Lamnidae; genus Isurus; species Isurus oxyrinchus. The sequence continues at coordinate 24,631 of JANJGN010005264.1, forward strand.
CTCTTTATTTGTCTCTCTCTGTCTCTCTCTGCCTGTCTGTCTCACTCTCTCTGCCTCTCTATGTCTCTCCCTCTCTCTCTGTCTCTCTCACTCTGTTTCCCTCCCTCTCTCTCTCTCTCTTTCTCT